>VZRI01012577.1:475163-530067 GCA_013397515.1 Upupa epops | reverse complement strand
AATGCGGCTGTAGCGGCTCCTGCAGCCACAGCACCGCCTCCCCGCCGGCAGGGGGCGCTCTCGCGGCGGCTGGGCGGGACCCGGGGTTGNTCCGCCAGGGCTCCCCGCGGGCCCGGCATGTGAGCGGCTCTTCCCGGCGGCTGGGCCGACGCGGCCCCACTCCGCTCAGCTGTGTGCTGCCCGCGGGACGGGAGCCCCGGGCCGGCCGTGCCCCACAGCAGTGGATGGGGCAGCGCGGGGACGATGCCGCGGAAGGAGCTGCCGCTGCCCGAGGGCTGGGAGGAGGCGCGGGACTACGACGGGAAGGTCTATTACATCGACCATGGCAGCCGCACCACCAGCTGGGTCGACCCCCGCGACAGGTGGGCGGTGGCGGGGTCCGGGCGGAGCGGGGGTCTACTCTGAGTCATGGGCTGCCCTTGCCGGAGCCGCGGCACTGCGGCAGCTATTCGCTGCCGGTCGGCGACCGCCGGCTCCAGCCGAACCCCGCGGGAGAAGAACGGAGGCGGGACCCGCGTTCGGTGCTTCGGGGCGGCGGGAAGCCGGGGGCTGTGTCGCATCGTCTCCTGCGCGCTCCGTGCCCTCTTCAGCCGTCGTGGAAAGTCGCCTCGCATGCTGGCTGCCCGCGGCCACGGTGGAATAGACTCGGGCCGCCCTCTCGTCCCCCGCTGAGCTCCTCCTCTTCTCTGGCAAGGAGGATTCGAGCGGTGCCGGCGGGACGTGCTGGGGAGCACCAGGGCTGCGCGTGGGGAACGGCAGGGTGCCCCGAGTGCTGGCGGTGCCTGACGGGCCCCAACTGCCTCCTGCTCCCCAGCCGCTCGGGCTTGAAGTTGCCATGAGGAGCCTTCCCTATGTCCTTTACTTTGAACAGTGAGACACCTTCTCGTCTCCTGTTCCCTCAGCCCAGGCAGAGCTCGGTCCCGAGCCTGTGCTGGTGGCCGATAGGGGGCGGTGGGACGGGATGGCTCAGGCTTTGTGGGCAGCTCAACTCGGGCATCACTGCTGAAATCAAAAGTTTCCAGATTGCACGTCTGGTGTTGAGTTAGCTGAAGTTCTCTCACACAGTAACTCAATCCATCTCGATGAAGTGGAAATGACAACAGTCTGAACTGACGGTTTGTCCTTGATAAATTAATAAATAACCTACTTGTTGCGTCTGACAGAATTCTCCGTGGTAAGAGGCAGCCACTCAATTCCTGATGGTTTTTTCCTTTACTCCCCGAGGAGCAGTTCCTTGAAGGGTCGTCCATTGTTGGTGGGGTGTGGGTACTTTGCCTTCTCTCCCGTTCTGCTTGATTGTGGGTTTTTGTTAGAACATGGGAGGGAGGGAGTGTCTAACTTGACAAGATTTCCAGGAAGGTTCAGCATTCCAGGAATGATCCTCATGTGTATTGTACGCAGATGTAGCCTGCTGCTGACTGTAAGGTTGGAGCTAATTTTGGGGCTTCTGTTTCAGTAGCATGGATGAGAAGGGCTGTAACACACTTACTTCAAAGTCTGGGTTTTTTTAACCTTCATAAAAGTCATTACAAGCATAAATTTCTGATCTGTTCCTGTCTTCCTTGGTAGAATGAAGACAAGTGAGAAATGTAACAAGCCTAATACTGCTTTAAAAAAATCCACCTGTGGCTTTGGTTGGTGCCTCAGAACTGACAGCAAGGACTGTACTGGCCCTTTATTTACTCATGTGTTGTGAGCTGTCGCACAAGCAGCCATTACCCGCTCAGCACTGTTCCAGGAGACTATTCAAATACCTGCTGATAATGCCTACCACATGACATGTTTGTTGTGCACATAGAAATGCACCTGGATACACATGGTCCTGACAGGCTTTGCCTCTGAGTCATCTTCTGTAGTGCTACCAAGAAAACAACCTGTGCTGGGCACTCCCCTTGGAAACCCACAAGGTTTGGGGGAGATTATTGGTTCAACACTAGGACAACTGTGTGATACAATTTTTGCCCTTCACCTGATGGGGGGGATCCATATGCTTTTATGAGCTGAAGCCCTCTGACATGGAGGAAAGAAGTTCCTCTTCCAACCAGTTACCACTGCATGGGAAAAATGGCTGATGGGGAATTTCTCATCTGCTCAAGCTATATTTCCCTGCTGTACTGAGCTTGGATTTACACACTGCTTGTTGAACATTAGCATTGCATAACCACGGCAGCTACAAGGCTGGTTTGTGTCTTGGCTGTGGTGCTCTCTGCACTCTTCTAACCAATGAGAAGTAATGAGCATTAGTATCCATGGCTGTAAGACTGCAGCTTGAGTGATGTAGAGGGAAGATGTGTGTGTTGGTGCTCACTCAATCCAGCTAAGCAGTTGGGGTTGCTGTACCTTGAAATACCCAATCTGTTTGTTTAGAGAGCAATGATTGGCAGCTGAAGATAGGACATGGGTTTTAAACCTCCCCTAAATCAATCTTTCTAGCTTAATTTAGTGGAAATAAACATGAGCAGGGACAGCAGCTAACTTCAGGGTTTGGGCCTGCCCATTGTTTTTGTAACAGAGTTGGTGTCACATTTGTAGTGCTGCTAGGTCTGTTTAATATGCTGCTGGGAAAAGGGGCTTGGTAGTGGGCCTCGTAGGGAGGTGTCAGCAGCAGGGAAGAGGAGGTGGGGGTGTAAGGTGGGACCTCAGCTGGCTTTGGACAGTGTGAAATCAAAAGTTGGGCTGGTGATTTGTCAGCTCGTGTGACGCTGTCCCTGCAGGTGGGCTGGTGGTTGGGGGGCCATTAGAATTTCCCAGTAGGAAGTCACTGGTGGCATTTCGCTTTCCTGAAAAGTGATTGCTTAGATGTGTGAAATCTTGACTGGAGCAACTGCACTTTTACTTCCTCCCTTTTGTGGGTATGCTAAACATCAGGGCAGTTCTGGTTAGTGTAAGGTTAAATAATCTGAAGCAACTCTTAATGTAACCGTTACTGTGCCTATGGTATGGTGTAACAGAAGAGAATCAAGGTACCTTGTAAACAGACATGTTTGGTTAGAAAGCTGGAAGTTGGCAGTTGTAGTGACTAGGAGGCAGAAAACCCCAAACCCTGCTATACTTGTGTAAAATGAAGCTCAGGTAATTAAATTATTTTGATAAATTTCTTTGAAATTAGATAATTCAGGATTTGGATACTGTGTAATGGCAGATCAGACCTTACTGAGTTAGAGGAAGAATATGCTGTTAGTTTGAAAATCAGACAGTGTGGTCTTTCAGATATGCCTCAGTACATCCCATCTGGTAAAATATGCCAGAGAATTGTCCCAGTTGCTTTTTGGACACAGAGAGTGCATCTGCAGTGTAAGCTGCTGTGCTGATGGCCAAAGAGCAGGTAAGATGTTGGTGTCTCAAGATGCTGGCACTAGTAGCTGCCTGTTCTTAAACATCAATGTGGGGCAGAAACTGCTCCAATATACTGCCCCAAGGGAGACTCCTGCCTTCATTAGACATAAGGGTTACTGATGGGGATGCAGTTTCTGCTGGGTGTGCTGACTTTGGATTCTTTACACCAGGTTTAGGGGAACCTCTGCTGCCTCTCAAACTATTTTGGAAGAGTAGTTTTTAGCTTCTCCCTGCTTTGCAACCCAGAATCTTTCTTGTCTCCCTGAGGATTTGGAGGTGTCTGCTAACCTGCTTCATTCTCTAGTGCTTGAGTTCTTGTACTATTCCTAGTGGCCTGGTGATGTGAGTAGATTTTTCTAGGTTATTCTAGATGGAGCTGATGGAACTTCTCATTTTACCTCTACTGCTGGACTTGTTGAGAGCAAAAGCTAGTGAAATAGGAGCACTTCTAAGCACTTAGGTATGATTAAGCTGCTAAACAGCAGCAGATATTCTCAGTTTTGGGAGGCAGTGGTGCATCAGGTAATGGCTCTTCATTTCTTGAAGGCCCTTATTGATGTAAAGGGTTGGAGACATATATTAAATGAAAGCCCAGGTTCTGCAGTTGCTCCCTGAAGAGGTTTACCCAGTCTGAAATGCCAAAATAAAGCTTGAGGGAGGAGGATTAAAGAAGAGATCTGCCAAGGTTCGGGGACAGTATGCACCATGTATGTGTTACAGAATCATAGAACAGTTTCAGCTGCTAGACATCTGCAGGATCATTGAGTCCAGCCTTTACCTAAACCACTAAACCGTGACCCCAACACAACATCTACCCTTCTCTTAAACACCTCCAAGGGGTGGGACTCAACCCCCTCCCTGGGCAGGCTGTTCCAGTGCCTGACAACCCTTTCAGTAAAGAAATTCCTCCTGCCGTCTAACCTGAGCCTCTCCTGGTGCAGTTTAAGGGCATTAAGGAGAACAGACCAAACCCAGCCTGTTTACAACCTCCTTTCAAGTAGACAGCAGTAAGATCTCCCCTCAATTTTCTCCAGGCTAAGCAGCCCCAGCTCTCTCAGCCATTCCTCATACAACACATATGCTGTCGCATGGAAGATTGTGTGCATTTAAAATAGTTGAGGCCACCTATTTGCTGAGGAAGGTTCAGGTTTGCTGAGCCTGAAGATGTTACTGAAGGAAAGCTGGACATATCACACAGAGTGGTCACCTGGCCATGCCCTCTGTGGCTGCCTTCTAGGCTTGCTGTGAAATACTGAATGGTATTTTGTCTCCTCTGCATTATTCTGATGTTGAAGCTTTTCATCCCAAATCTGCTCTGCACACTTGGTCTCCAAACTTGTTGTACTAAAGATTCAGAAATGTGTGAATTGTGCTGAAATGTTATGTGTAACTATCCACTTCTTGGATTATTTGCCTATAGCAGAATTATAATGATGGGAATAAAGCTAAATATAGCTAACTTAAATGTGGGAGTTTTGAAGAAAAGGGCTAGAAGAAGGGAAGTCACTGCAAAGCAGCGAGAATAAAAGAATCTGTGCTTTTCTTTAGAGGAAAATTGGAGAGAGCAAGGAGAAGAAAGAAAAGGTGTCCCAAGACAAAGCATTTATCTTCTCTAGGTTTGACTTTTGACAGCAGTAGCAATAGCAGCAACAGCAGTGCAAGTCATGCAGCTGAATGCTGCTGGTTCCATGCTTGTTCTTGCCTTTCCTTACTGATAGCTAGCAAAGCACCCTGTCTGCTGTATGGGAATCTGCTGCTTTCTCGTGCTGTCATTCCCCAGAATAGCTGATGATTTTATAACAAATAGGCAGCTCAGTGTAGAAGCTGTTCATAACCATTTTCCACGAGTACAGAAGTGAGTGACAGAAGTCTTCACAGTCAACAAAGTGCCATCTCTGAGAATGGGTGTCTTAAAGTGTAGGGTTTGTCCTGTTCTCGCAGTTTTTTTCCACAAAAAATGAAAATAAATTGGTTTACATAAGTGCTGATATATTGGGAGACAAGGACAGCAAGTAAGGCTACTGTGATGCTTGAAAGTTTTTAGATTTATTAATATCAAGAGTCTTCGAAGATAAATTAACACAAGCTGCACATGTGATTGGAAAAAGCTGAAGCTGAAATCAATTAGACCTCTTTAGTTATGAGAAATCAACTGCTGCTGTTTTGTAGTTTGGGTTTTTTCTTTACCTAGAGACCCCAGACAAACCCTGTGACAGGAAGTCAGCTTTGGGGGGCTGCAGGGGGTGTGGGTCCTCACTTGTGTAAACTCACTTCAGCAGTTCCAGTGCTCTCTAACAAGGGCGCTAATGCTGCAGGCGTGGTGCACACACAAAGCGTGTTGCAGTGGCTTTAGAACTGCTAAAAGTATTATTTCTCTCTTCCCTATGGAACAAGAGAAAAAAGGAAAATGTGTGGCTTTGCTCAGCTCAGCAGCTTTTTAATGCATCTCGGGGAATTCTGAGTCTTAAAAGATCAAGATTGATTTTGAAGAAATCTCTAGATCACATTGTTTAGAAATATGCAGGTTGAGCTTAGTCTTCTGCTATGGCAAGGTCATTTTGCTCATAAGATCAGTCCTTTAATTTTGCCTCAAAGGGTGACGGCTTGTGAAGTTGGCGACACTGCCACTGACTGCAAATTTACTTGGCAAAGGGATCAACAGGTTCATCCCTATGTAGGTCATGTATTTTTATATTGAAGTAGTTATCTTGATCCCCATCCAGTGGGATGGCAGAAAGTTGGAAATCCCAGAGGATATGGGTATGGCGGGTGACAACAGTGCTGGTCACCCAAGGTGAGTGCTTGGCTGTGTTGCTGGTGGGGCACATTAAGCTTGTGCCAGAGTAGCAGTGCCGGGAGCAAGGTCTGGAAGCTGGTCAGAATGTTGAAAAAGATATCTCACTCTGGAACAGTTGGTGTGGGTCATGTGTGCCATTATGCTGGCACTTCTGGGCTGAGTGGGAGTTGGGCAAGAGCTGTGGGAATGGGGCTGGTTTTGAGAACAACCTGGAATGCTGCTGGGGGTGCACTTGTGAGACTGTCCCAAAGTGTCTACTGTGGTCAGGCTCTGCCAGCTCAGCCCAGGAGGTGTTCCCAGAGCTGGAAGAGTTTAGTTTTTCCCTGTGATTTCTGACTGAGTTTTACAAGGAGAATGGATTTTCACCTGCTGGAGCCCAGATGAAGCCAGCAGCAGGGCAGAGCATCTCCTAGAGCTGTAATTCACACCACTGTCTTCATAGCTGGCACAATTATGGGAAGATGATTTTGCAGCAAACTTTCCCATGTGTGAATCTGATATAAATTCCTCTCGCTAGTGCCAGAGTATTTGTTGGAAGACTTGTCCAAAAAAGTTTAATGAAATAGCTTGTACATAAAGAATTGCTGGGTGGCTGAGGGTGGTCTTGCTGCTGACCTGCCACAGTGCCTTTTCAGATTGGGATCTTATCTCAGTTACTGGAGGAATCTATTGGTAAATGATTGATTAATACTCTGTGCTCCTGAAGGTGACTGCACACAGTCAGGGCCAGCCTTGCACTCCGCTGTGCATGCCCAGGAGCATCAGTGGCCCACTGTGTGTGCCTGCACATGTTGTGGAGACTCTGTGATCTCACCGTCTGCCTCAACTGAAGTGTTCTGGGCTTTCTTTACTTGGTGCTTGGTTGGGTCAAGTGTGGGGGAAGTTCAGGTCTTCTCACAGAGTGTGAGAGATCATAGATTTCGCCTGGGCAAGCTTTTCTGATGCTCCCCCTGTGCAAGGGCTGGCTGCCTGAACCTGGTGGCCTTGGCTGCCCCACCAGCTAGGAGAATAGATATATAAACGAGGGGGTGGCAGCAGCTAGGCAAAGTCAGGTCGAGCAGTGTAGACTGGTCTTGCTACATACACATGTATGGGAACTATGCAGATTGACCACTTCCTTGGAGAGGAATACTTCTACTGGCTGCTTGCCATCCATGAGACCTGTTTAGTGAGACTACGTGCCTTGCTTGTGGTAATCAAGACTTAGCTTTGACTGTTAAAATAAAACCCAGAATTCTTGTTCACAGAGCTTAAGGTTACTGCTCCCCCTTCCTGTTAAGCTGCATGCGTAGATAATTGGCTGAACAAACACCAGCCACAACTGCTCCCCATAGAATAGTAACTGCTTTTCACTGCCACTCATCCAGTCAAGTGACATCTGGAAGACTCTCTGGGTAGTCACAGGAGGTTTGGTTTGTGACAGGAAGATGCAAAGAAGCCAAATTCTACAGCTGTCAGTGTCCTCTAGTTTTTTTATGCTTTAGGATTGGGTCTGCTGGCTTGGTTCATTTGCTGTTTGTGCTGGTACTCTCAGCTTCCACCCCAGCCCAAGGTTCTGTAACTGAAGTACCCAACACACTTAAAAAGCAGATGAATTGCTTTCTCAGTCTTACAAAGGTGCTGTGGGGATTAATTAGTTCTGACAAAGTGCTTTCTGGCTGGGATGTCAAGCTGATGGTTCAGGACTAATGGTATTGCTCAGTGAAAGTATTTAGTTCTTCTCAAATGCCTAATCACTGCTTTAGAAGAATTTACTCTGTAGGGGCAAATGTTATTGATTTAAAGCATGCAATAAGCAGTATTGATTTGCAGGAGGCAGTCATTCATATCTGCTCTATGCAGAGTTGAGATGTAAGGTGGTCACATAGCTATCTTAAACTAAAATGAGACTGGAGAGAAGCTATTGCTTAAATGATCCTGCACCAACTTGCAAGTTTCTCATACGTGACTTAAAATTGCTTTAATAGCCTCTTATACAGAACAAGGAGAGTCTCCTGTTAAGGAGAGGGCTGTTTGCTATTCAATCCCTTGTATCCATACCACTCGCCCTTAGAGGGTCCAGAACTGATATCTAAAGCTGTGCTGTGGATAACTTTGCTGTTAATTTTGCTTGTGCTAGGTACAGCTTTTGATTTCACCTGGCATCTGAGCCAGCTGAGCCTGCGCAGCTGCTAGAAGACGTGCTGGTGGCTGGCTGTTCAGGCTGTCCTCTTTGCCCTTGCCACCGCCAAGCCACTCAGGGCCCAAGTCCTAGGAAGAGTCATCTCACTGACACTGTCAACCTGGACACTGGAAGGTCTCCTAGCTGGACTGTTTGAAAGATTGAGTGTGCTTTTGAGCTGCTTATCCAGATTGTCTCAGAGGGAATTTGGGTAGGAATCACAGGTATCTGACTGTCATGCATGATGCAGCTTTGCAAATTATCCAGTGTGTTCCCCATGAAGTGTCTCAAGTTGGTGGCCTGCCTTGGATGGTGCTGGGTCACTCAGCTGGTTGCTGTTGACAGAGAAACTGGTAGTAGCCTGGTTGGGAGGTGGAGCTCACTGGACTGAACTGCCTGGCTTTTTAGTAGCGTTGCAGCTGCGGAGATGCAGGAGGAAGTTTATGGGTGGGAGTGAGGAAGCAGGCAACATCCCAGGAATGGGGCTTCTTTGTCCTGGACAGGTGGGTGAGGGTGGTCCACAGGCTCTCACAGTTCACTGGGGGTTTATTGGGATTTCTGTGTGTGTGGTGTGCTTCAGCATCATCTGGGAGATGTGGCAGTTCTGATGCACTGGTGGGTGAGGTCCACACTCAGGTAGTGATGCTGCTGAAGTGTTTTACAGCCGTTAAGCTGTTTCGGTGCTCTTCAGCCAGGCTTTGTTGAGCCCTCACTTTTGGCTCAGTGGAGCTACTTCTGTTCCTCAGCAACTGATGCGACTTCAGTATTCAGGATGCTGCTTTGGTGCAAAGAGAGTGCCTCAGCTAGCCAGAGACCTTTAGATAAGGCTGCTGCTTCAGCAGCTCTGTGTTCTTAGGATTTTTCCAGCTGCTCTCCATGGCTAGTGGAGTGATGCTAATGATACAGCTTCACTGACTGCGGTTGTTTGAATGAATTCCTGTATAGCAGTGGTGGAAACTTTTTTCGGGAGAACCTGCTATGAGAAGGAAGACTTTTTTAAGATAAAATGGTAAAGCTTATCTAAATTAGGATGACCTGTGATGTATAGTGTTCCAGATGAGCTTTTCATTTTGGATAGGGAGAGGGGGGTGGTTGTGGTTTCTTGTGGTGAGAGGGGGTTGGGGGGGTGGTGAGTTTTGGCGTGGTGAAACTTGACATCAATTCAGCACTTTGAGCAGACCTTTTTGTTGGAGTGTCTGTGATGCTGCTGGGGTGTGTTTGATTAGTGGTGTGTGCTAACCCTGCAGAGAATGAGGAGGTTAAGCTCTTCTGTTCAGTAGATCATTCAACGTTTCTCAACATCTGATCCCCTTCCACTTCAGCTGTCAGTTCACCCACTTGTTTAGATCTTTCTGAAATTCCTTGTAGTTATCCCTACATCCAGCTAGCATAAATAGCCTGTCAGCCAGCAAGGCACTAAGCCAGGTTTGCAATTTGTCATGTCTTTCTAGTAAGTGTTTCACACTGCCAGATCTGAGTATCAGGGCTGAGCAGTCTGTTCCCTTGATGGGACACTGACTATTTAATTTGTACGTGGACACCTCCATAGAAGAGCTTGGCTGTTTAACAGTCAGTTCTCAACGTGTAAGGTTGACATAGGGAGATTGTCTGGTGAAATGATGTCTGTACAGTCCTCAGTGGTGTTCTGTCTCATTTTAACTTCCACGTGCAGGAAATTGAAATGTTACGGCTGCTGCCCCATCCCTGTGGCACCAAGGTTTTGCCAGGTATTTTTGACTTCCCAATTTCCCTGTGTTTTCCCTTTCAGTTTGAATGTAGAAGATTCCAGATTTAGTGCAAAGCCAGCCTGTCAGATATCATGGTGATATCTTCAATGGAGCTGGTCTGTAATTCTGAATAAAGGCAGATCTGTAGACAGCAGACTATTGTCTGGCATTGCTGGTGTCTCATGCCTCTGGCCCACTACTAGTTCTAGGTAGTCATGTCACCATGGTGTTCAATTGATGTTCAGAGAAGCAGAATTTGAATGTAAATACTTTCTTAAAGCATATGGTGTTTGCTTGGTATACTGCTTGAGTGCTTCTCCTCACTTCCTTTTTAAGATTTCTTTTTAGGAGAACAGTGGGTGGGTGGAGAGGGAGGGGTATATGGTGGAGAACCTGGCTTGGACATTTGCAAAGGGGTTGCATGGATAAAAATCTCAGTTTGCGAATAGAAATTTGCAGTTGAACTGATCACACAGTCTTCTGCTCAGGCTTGTTTTCACACATCCTTTGTAAATGCCAATTTTATCCCTAAAGCAAATGTTCTGTGTTGAATTTTCTTGTCATTATTCTCTGTTTGTCCAGTAGTCTGTAGCTAATACCCCACAGCGCTTCCTGGCTTATTTTCTGTCTTCTTCCCTCATGTGGGCTGCTGCAGTTTTGGACGGTGGTTCTGAAAAGTTGTAGTGCATCCTCGGTGCTTGGAAGGGCTGGGAGCCCTTTCTAATGTCACTATTTTTTGAGTCAAATGCTGTGGTGACTCTTCCTTCAGGAAAAGATCCCTTGATTATTGGAAGAAGATGCAACTGCAGCTGAACATGCGTTCATTCACTACCTCATTCAGATGAGTGGACAGGCAATGACTGTTCGGGGCTGATCATCATTGGGAGTGAGGGCTGCTCCTGTTTTCTGAACAGAACTAAGTGATACCAGGTCTTTGAAAGAGCAGCTGGTGCAGTTTTAACTCCTCAGTGTTTAGGATTTTGCAATGCAGGAACACGCATGAGAACAGTCCAAGGGGTAATTCACTGCTGTGGTTGTTCTGCTTGGACATCTGTTCATGATACTTGCTTTATCTAGTGATCATCTTGTATCATCTAGTGATAGGACAAGGGGCAGTGGGTGCAAGCTGGAACATAGGAAGTTCCATATGAATATCAGAAGGAACTTTTTCCCAGTGAGGGTAATGGAGCATTGGAACAGGCTGCCCAGGGGGGTTGTGGAGTCTCCTCCTCTGGAGACATTCAAGACCTGCCTGGATCTCTTCTTGTGCAACTTGGTCTAGGTGATCCTGCTGTGGCAGGGGGGTTGGACTAAATGATCTTTCGAGGTCCCTTCCAATCACTAATGATTCTATGATTCTGCTGCAGTGCTGCACATTCACTGGACTTTTTCATAAGCAAATATACTACAGAGAAATAACCTAAGGTAAATAATCTTAACCATGCCCTCCCACGGCATGATTTAGAATGGCTTCCCTAGAGTACCTGGGTGGATGTGTGGAAACATCTCCTTGAGTGACAGCGATGCCTCTTACAGATAGACTGAAATGCTGCTTGGATCCTGTTGCTTTGTGACCAGCCGGGACACCTGATGGAAAGTGTAGGGATTGCTAGAGTTAACTGGCCTCAATATGAGTTAAGGATTTTACAGTAAGACTGTTATGTTTAAGGTGCTTCCAGGATGCTTATGGAGGGACTCCTTCCCTTAGTTTGCGTTTCCAGCTCTGGCGCTCAGAGCACTCCCCTGTGCAGGGTTTGATGCTTCTCCTTTCACAAGCTGTGTAAGGCTATTGCTTAATTCTCCCGTGGTCGTGCTTCCAGGGTCTTTCAAGCCTTTCACAACGTAAGCGTTTGGCCTGATGGGAGAAAAAAGTTTACAGAGTTGAAAAAGCCCAAACCAACCAAGAAATACACTGCAGCTAATAGATTCCAAAAATGTGAATGTGTTTAAGCAACTCCTTAAAAAGAAGGGCGGGAGGAAGAAACTGAAAATTAAATCCTGTGTTTATATACATGTAGAAGCTGGAGGCAAAGCAACCCATTCATAAATATACAATAGGATTTATGTCATGGAGAGAAGTGCTACATGCATATTCATGTGTCATTTGCAAATCCTTTAGCAATTAAATACTTTACTCCAAACTCTAGAACTAAATAGCCGCCTTGTTGAAATGAGATGTCCAAAGGCTGTAATGCTCCTCCAGTGGAGGGTAAAGGCTGGATGTTGTAATAGATCTGATACTCTAATTTTCACTCTATTAAAAGATTTTTGGTGTGCTTTGGGCATTCTTTTATTAGGATAATCTGTAAGTCTTGAACAAAACGTGTGAAGCAGAGAAGTACTTCAAAGCCAACAATGCTAAGAAAAGCAAATAGACTTGGAAACCTGTTAGGATGTTTTTCTCAACCGATTTTAATGTCAAACACCTGTGTCTAAACTTTCATATCCTGTAGGTAAGGGTGGGGGCAGATGATGAATGCAGCTGAGTGCCAGTGTCTGAAAGAAGTCTTAGTACAAGTGAAGTGAATCTCCTTTAAAGGAGACAGCTTCAGTTCTTCAAGTAATGCTAAAGAAGTGAATTTGAATGTGCTATTGGTGAAGCTTTTGGTTTTCAAAAGCTTTAAAGTATTACAAAGTACCCACCCTGGTGAGGCCTCATCTTGAGTACTGTGTTCAGTTTTGGGCCCCCCAGTTTAGGAGGGACAAGGATCTACTGGAGAGGGTCCAGCGGAGGGCTACGAGGATGATTAGGGGACAGGAGGGCATGGCTTATGAAGAGAGGCTGAGGGACTTGGGGCTTTTTAGTCTGGAGAAGAGAAGACTTAGGGGAGATTTGATAAATGTTTATAAGTACCTGAAGGCTGGCCAGGAGGGAGGGGACAGGCTCTTTTCACTTGCTCCCTGTGACAGGACAAGGAGCAATGGGTGTAAGTTGCAGCAGAGGAGGTTCCGCCTCAACACAAGGGGGAACTTCTTTGCTGTGAGGGTCACAGAGCACTGGAACAGACTCCCCAGGGAGGTCGTGGAGTCTCCTTCTCTGGGGACTTTCAAGGCCCACCTGGATGCGTTCCTCTGTGATCTGTGTTAGATAGTTTTGTCCTGCTCCGGCAGGGGGGTTGGACTCGATGATCTCTTGGGTCCCTTCCAACCCCTAACATCCTATGATCCTATGATCAGGAACTGTGGGAAATAATGCAGTAGAATAACTGCTTCTGGCTGCTTGGTTGTAAGCTCCTGAGAGCTCTGTGACTAGTTCTGGGTAGGGTGGAGTGATGCCACTGGTTTATCTTGCCACTGGTTGATCAGTCATGGGTCTAAATGATACCCTGCAATGGCGACAGCAGCTTTGAGGCATCTTGATGAAAACCAGAGTTTAACATGTGTCTCTAACATTGTTGGGGTAAGATTAGGTTGGGACTTTTCCTGCAATTGTGTTACATACTCTATGCCCACCCTTGCCTTACTCGAGGCTCTGTTGCAGCTGGAAACAGTGGACTTGTGTCCTCTCTGGATTCACCATCTGATTTGTTTGAGTAGCAGACTGGTGGCCAGGTGGCAGTGGACTTCTATAATGGCAATTATTTCTCCATTACTGTGGAAGGTTAGCAAAGAACTACCTATTTTTTCTGATTAAAATTCTGCTTAGATCTTAAAACTGGGTTGAAGCATGTTCAGCAATGCTAGCCTAAGCTCTCAGTTTACCTTCTGGTAAAGCTGTGGTTTATTCTTGCAGCTGGACCATTGCATTGTGTTGCTTACTGTCTGGTCTACTGGTGTTTCTGATGGCTCATTCTGTAATGGCTTGTTTTTGTAGCTTTCAGAGCTCTTCCTTCCTTGTACATCAGTTTTGCATTGAGAAGAATATAAAGAACATCCTTGCTGGATGGAAAAAGCCTGAGAAGTTCTTGTCCTCTTTACTCCACTGAGGTTAGTCCTTCTCTGAAAGCTCTGTTGTCTGATTTAGCTTTCCTGTTCTTGTTTTGTAACAGGCTGCTTCTGGGACGTTTGGATTCAGCTGAACAAGAGAACAGGGCAGTGCACTCAATCCACGAAGGACTAGCTATGCACTTTTCTGGCTGGCACAGGTGTAGCAGGACTAAAAGGGCAATTTGTTTGCTTGTTTTTCTCACTCGGTCACAGATGGATTCTGCTCCTTGGTGATCAGGGAAGAGCTCTGGGTTCCCTGGTGCCGTGTTGTGATCAAGGAGGCATGTCGCAATAGCTGTGTCCCTTCGCTGCTTGGGGGTTTGGCTGTACAAGGCTGTACTTGGGTTGATTTGGAATAGCATTTCCAGGTAACTGAAAAATGGTTGCTTTTATGGTGAGCTCTGAGAATTTGTTGTCATCTGCTGTGTCAGTCTGAGCTAGTAGCTAGTCACATGAAGGTATGGAAATGCAGCACTGGGAAACTAAAGAAAGGTTTGTTCCATAGGAGGGACAACACTGGAATAAACAAATGCAGCCCATCCTAACCCCTGAGTGGGTGACTTTTTTGCTTTGTATGGTGGACACTTTGCCTGTCAGGGAAAGAGAGGGGAATGGCTGGTGTGCAAGGCTTGACAGTGTTTTTCTTACTCTGAGGCTGCATGAGCTAGTTTTATGCCAGTATTTTGTATCATCTATTAATGAGGAAATACAGAAGGGATTAATTTATTAACAAATCTCTCTTTTTACATAAGTGCTACTCAGGTAGAGGTTGGATGGGGTGTGAATTTGATTTTATTAACTGATTGATCCTGAATCCATCTCAGAAGTGTGCAGTGAGCCGTTGCTTACAGGATTGTAACCATTTGTACAGTTACTGGTGGCAGTGGTGAAAAGCTTTGCCCTGGAGCTGCGTTGGGACTGGAGTGCTTCAATTAATGTTGCCTGGCCATTCTTCCAGCTCTGGTGCCCATCCATCTCCTCTCTAAACTAACTGGCGCATGGAAACTGCTCCCTCTTTGTCCAAGCACACTTTCTGCTAGTAAGTTGCAATGGCCCAAGGACCATGTTTTCTGCAGTGATGTGCTGGCTAGGAGTGACATGTTCCCCCAGAAGTGATGGCTCATTACTGAGCTGCAGTCGTGCAGAGCTTGCCAGCCCTGCAGGTAGTAAGCATGGCTTCAGCAAGCCTACCATGTTACTTGTAGTTTGTCTTTCAAAGCAGACCGCTTAAAAATCAAATTGATGCTTCCCCAGTGCTGCGCTGTGGGCTGTAATTCCATCTGCTGCGACACTGTGAAGGTGACACCGGTAAAGGTACACGCTTCTTGCTGGATGTCCTCCCTGGATCTTCTGCATACATCACTGGAGGCACCATTTTCCTTACTTGTGGGCTTTGCTCAGCATGTGGTTGCTGAGGAGCCTAGCAAAGCACTCAGTATTTTCCTCTGAAATAATTTCAACGTCATATTTCGTTCATCCCAAGCATTACAGTTTCTGCAGTATCGCTGTCTTTTGTCCTCTGTGGTCTGGAATAGCAGAAGCATCTGTTTATGCCATTGATTTGGCAATTATTAGAAGGACATTGAATAAAGGACATTGTTAATGGGAAGGAGTGTTCAGACCCTGCCAGTAAGGTGTGCGTTTTTAATAGTTCTGCAGATTCATCATTGATTTTGGAACTTGATAGCAGCAAGTTGGTTCTCTCAATCGGTCTCGATAGGCTGGTTTAAAAATTCTAGACAAGGGCAACCAAAGTACTCTGTGTGCTAAAGAATTTCAGCTTGGTCTTTGCAGATGATCTGAACTGTGAACAATTGTTTGTTTAGCTAAGCTCCTAGGAGTAAGTTAATATATATTTTGTTGAGAATTCTGCTTTTCTAGGTAAGCAATTGGGTAGAATAGAATAAAATGGATAAAACAGTGAAACTATTCTCTGAAAAATATACCAGTATGGGAGTTGCATTTCACTCAGGTGCTTCTGGTGAAGTTGTACTGGGTTGAGCAGCAAATTTCAAACCCATAACTCTTGCTTAGGAGCAGTTGTATGCCACTGTAAGGCACAGCATCAGACCCATGAAACACAGCTTTTACTGAAGAAGAAGGATGGAACTGAACAGTGGAGGTATTTTAGGTAGTTGCTTTGCACCAGTGATGGTTGTATGCTGACAGCTTCACTTAGGTATGAACACGGGAGGAGGCAAGCTAGATCAGGCAGTTGGCAACTTGCCCCAGCAGTGCCTGGCGCATTGATTGGGGAGCAGCACTCATGGAGTGTGCAAGCTGTGCACTGGGTGTCTGCTCGGAGCTCCTGGCACAGGATGGTGGGTATGCACAGAGGACTGGCTCCCATAACACTTCCCACCTCCCCAGCTGCTTTAGTTTTACCACCAGCTTCTCTTCCTGGTTACATGCCCTGTGCTGAAAACTGAGAGAAAATACCCTGCTACAGACAAGCAGGTGCTGGGGCTTGCTGTGGTGTAAAGAAAGATGCAATTTCCTACTGTAGCTTCTGGGTTTGTGGGTCTCTAGTAGATTTTAAGGGCTTATCTATCAGGTATTTAGGTTTTTTATTGGTGTGGGTATGATTGGACTCGGTCATCTAGGAGGTCCTTTCCAACTATGATTATTCTGTCATTCTGTGAACATGTATTTTCCAAAACAAACCTTACATAGTGCCCTCTGCTGCATTCACTGACTTGTAGGGAAGTAGGTTAGGATGGAGTGGCTTGGCTTAAGCACCCTAAATAATAGCCCCTAAATAATCATTAGGGGTGCCTTATGCACCAAACATTTTAAAGTCTTCTGTTCTGGAGCTCACATTAAATAATGCATAGAAATTGCAAATTAAAGATCCAGTGCAGAGTACATTCCTTTGAAAGTATAGCATGAGGGAGAGGGACAGGGGTTTCCATTGGGTGTGAAGCCATGCTATGGCAGTGGAACCCATTGAATTAGTGGGAGTAGAGCTCACCTACAGGTAACATTAAATATTTAGGAATCTGGGAGCATGAAATGAGATCGCTAGCAGAAGGAATTCTTTAAAAAATGAAAACCACCATGTAATCCATTAAAACCTTAGCTATTGCATTCAGTTTTTAACTAAAAAGCACCCAAATGCTTTGTTAGCGAGTAGAGGAGTGAAAGGAGTGCTGAGCACAGGTAGGTCATAGAGTCATCAGGAATCGGAAGGGACCTCAAAAGATCATCTAGTCCAATCCCCCTGCCACAGCAGGATCACCTAGACTAAGTTGCACAGGAACACATCCCAGGTGGGTCTTGAACGTCTCCAGAGAAGGAGACTCTGCAACCCCCCTGGGCAACCTGTTCCAATGCTCTGTAACCCTCACTGTGGAGAAGTTTCTTGTGATAGTTATATGATCCCTTATGCCCATAGCACTGGGGTCTGGGGCTGTACCACTTGCTAGCCACCACTGTGTGTGGACGTTTAGAGTGGTTGGAGGGGACCACGGCTGGATTTGTGAACCTGGAGTGCTCTGAAGAGAGCTGTGGTATTGATGTTGGTCTGTCTGAAACCAGTGGGAGCAAAATCAAGCACTTAGTAACTGAAGAGGAAAGCAACTGAAAGAAAGAAAGGGCATCTCTGCAGTGCTACAGCGGTGTGTGCTGGCAGACACCTGGGACAGGGTGTCACCATCTGGCATGGCCTTCCTGCTTCCATAGGAACCAAGGTCCCTGCTGGAGCACCGGGGCACTTCTGCTGAGATTAAACCCAGCCCAGCCGCATTATGGCAAGCAGAGCTGCTGGCAGCCGCATTGAGCTCTTTGTCTTTGCAACCCATCACCTGCACTACTGCTTTTTCCTCATGAACAGCGGTGGTAGCTTCAGGATATGGCTTAAACATTGTGCTGTGTTTTGCTTCCAGGTGCCTGGAGAGGTAAAAAGGGGATCAGTGGAGTGGTAAAAGGGGGAGCAGTGTGTGTGACTGGGTCACACACAGCCAGTCACTGGCAGGGCTCAGCTTTGTATTCTGATGCACTGGCTGGCCAGGCACAGACATTCCAGATCCTTGTGTTGGTTCTGGCTGTATCCAGGCATGCACTGACAAAGAGCAAGATGCGTGCAGTGAAGTATAAATCCCGTCCCCTAATGACTCAAAGCGCCGTTGTGTGCGCATACATGCTTAACAGATTGTATAATTAGCTGGCTTTGTCAGCAGGCAGCATGTAGGCTTCTTCAGCACTGAGCTAGGAATCTCATGTGGTGTGAGCTGTGGCTGCTTGAGCTGCCTTGAGCCCTGCACTGAGAACTGGGAAGGGGAGAGGGGGCTGCCCCCTGTGCCCAAAGGAGAGGGGTGGGGAGAGGGGTTTGTACCCTGTGCCCAGAGGAGAGGGTTGAAAAAAGGGGACTGTGCCCTGTGCCCAGAGGAGAGGGGTTTCTCAGGACAAGCAGGGTCACCTCTCATCACAGCTGGCAGCAGCACTTCCCCTTGGCCACCGATGCCAGGCAGGTTTGGCTGGCTTTGCTGTGGGTGTGGGGACATGGTGGCAGGGGCTGTCTCCTCCTGCAGACAGGCTCAACAGATGGGTAGCCATGTGCACAGCTGAGTTACAAGAGCCTTTCTCTTGGCCTGCAAGTGCGTGTGGGCTTTGGCCCATGCTGCAGCCTAGTTTTAGCCTGGAAAAGAGGAGGCTCAGGGGTGACCTTATCACTGTCTATAACTACCTAAAAGGTGGTTGTAGTCAGGCGGGGGTCGGTCTTTTCTCCCTGCACACTGGAGACAGGACAAGGGGTCACAGTCTTAAGCTCCATCGGGGGAGGTTTAGACTTGACATTAGGAAAAGGTTTTCACTGAAAGAGTGATCAGATTTTGGAACAGACTGCCCACAGAGGTGATCGAGTTGCTGTCTCTGGAGGTGTTCAAGGTTAGGCTGGATGAAGTGCTGAGTGGCATGATGTAGATGTCAGATGTTTAGGTTTACTTGGTTGGTTTTAGGTTGGATTGGATGATCTTTAAGGTCTTTTCCAGCCTCATCATTACTGTGGTACTGTGAGTTGAACGTGACCTGCCTAATACAGACATGCTAATCCTGCAGTCGCAGCCCCACTGCAGTGTTCTGGTGGCCCTGCAGCTCACAGTTGGTGAAGCAGCCACAGTACTGGGCTGGCTGCTGCTCTGGGAGCTGCGTGCAAGCAGGTGGGGAGGCTGAGGGAGAGATTTCCTGCTACAGAGAAGGAGGAATGTGACGGGTCTACTGGTGTCCAAGAGATGCAGCAGGGCCCAGAGCTGCGTGCTTGGGATTGCACTGAAGCTGGGGAGGAGCCGCAGGGAAGCGGACATGACCTTGAGAATTCTTATTGAGATGAAAAGGTGCCGTGAGCGAGCACATTCCTCCGCTGCACAGCGAGCTGCTGCTGGGCTGACTGCAAGCGCTGCCATGGCACCTGGCACCAACCAACGGCTCCTTGTCGTGTCCTTGGGAGTTGGGGCCTGCGGGCAGTGCCAGGGTGTGTACTGGCCCTGGGTCAGGGCTGTGGTCTCTGAGGTGTGTATAAATCTAAGAGAACGGCCACTAAAGTGGCTGTTTCTGACACTTCAGTTACAAGTAATAGTGAGTCTAAGGCAGTACAAGGGAAAGCCTGGCGGCTGTGGGAGACAGGCCACTCGACAGCACCCACTGTAATTACAATTCCACGGCGTTTGAAGCTCATCTGGAAGTCCAGTGCTCAGAATTGTGGTGAGCAGCCACACAGCTCCTCTCAACCAGCAAGGAAGCTTGTGGTTCTCTCCACACGGTGTTGACTGCTGAGTACCAGCAGCACAGCTGTCACTGAGCAGAGCAGACTGGGGACTCTCTGTGGTGTCACTGACTGGAAGCAGTGGGAGGGCTCAGAGGGTGCAACAGGAGTGCAGAGTTACTGGGCTGTAAGAGGAGCAAAGGAAAGGTGTGGGGGGTGGGGAGGGATGCTTTTAGTGGCAGTGACAAACCATCAGCCTGTCTCTGCTCTGATGTCTCTCTACTGTGCATCTGACACAATTAGTTCTCTCTCCCCAGTACTAGCAGTTGTCCTTGTAACGTGCTGATTCAGATTAAGACTCTGCATTGCCTAGAAAATGAGCCTGGTTTAAAATGCTTTTAGGGTGCATTTGATCCTGACATGCATCCCAGGAAAGTGGCATAAATAAAGCAACCTTTGTAATGAAAAAAGAAATTAGTGCTTACTGCTGTGGCTATGAATATGTGCTGCAAAATAATAAGTGCTGCCTTCCTGAAGAAATCTTAGGTGCCAGTGCACCTTCACTGGCACTGGGGCACTTTTATTGCTGAGACTGTGCTGCAACTTTGGCAGCAGACGCTTAAAATGTGTTGTTGTAGTGGGGTTTTTTACCTTTTGACAAGGACAGAATAAAAATCTCTTTCTTCGTGGCTCTGTGAGCTCACTCTTGTGTGCTGTGTGTTTTTTCTTAGCAAAATTCAGGTGTTTGCCAGGGTCTTCTAGGTAATTCCTTTCTAAATGCCTAGCTTAGAGCATGTGGGCAAAAAATGTCTTGCTTGTCACCTTCATATCCTTTTCAGTTTTAGAGGATCGAAATGTGCTCTGGGAATTTGGATGTGTGCTGATGATCTTAGGAAGTTTGGGTTTAGCTGCTGGAGGCACGGCCTCTGCTCAGAGCGCCAGAGAGTGGGGCTCACTGCACATGGCTGTGGCAGTCTCTTTGCTCTGACATATGAGGACTGGATGGACTTTAGGTTGGACTGGATGATCTTTAAGGTTTTTTCCAACATTATCATTACTGTGATACTGTGACTCATCTCGCAGTTGAATGAGCTGAATTGACTTGTCAAGAAGTTGATGGGTAGTTTTGCCATCACCTCTGACGCTCTTATGGAAGTAGTACTGGGCCCTATTGAGTAGCAGAGTTGTCAGGATAAGTAGGCTGGCATCTCCTGTGTCTAGTTGGTTTACAAAGAATGTGCTGCCCCATGGCACAAACGCATCATCACCATTCCTTGCAGAACTAGTGGACTTGCTGCTAGACAGCTTCTTTGTTGTTCTGAGCTTGATCCCAATCCCCTAGCTTTCATTTGCCATGATACTTGATTAAGACAAATGCTGCATCTTTGTTTTTTACTTTGAAGTTACTTTGAAGGCCAGAATGAAGTACAGCCTGTTCTGTCACCTCCTTCACTTCGTAATGTGGAGCAGTTAGTCTGGTGGTGCTGAAGTAGGTGTCTCACCTGTCATATGGGCCAGGAGCTTGAATGAAGTACAGAACCTTTAGACTCTTTTTGTCAGGCTGCCCTTGTAGACCACACAGCCTCTCATGATGAATCGGTCATCACCAGGCATTCAGTTACAGTAAGGATTAAGGTGAATACCTGGATAAATGCTAACCTACCTACATCTTTTCCATGGAGAGTTTGTGACCTGCGTCTGTGGTTTTCTGCATACATGACCACCTGCTTGTTTTTAGCTTGACTTAGCAGAATGCTGGTTGTCTTCTCACGAGGGCCTGTATCTCAGTCACTTAACATGGGTGTAAGGGTCTTGTATGTTCTTGTACCTCTATGACATCCAGAGGTGATTGGCTAGACCTGTTGAGTGAGAACTGTACTACTGCACTGGTGCCAGGAAGGATACAGTGCCATCACCAAAACCAAACTTTAGCCCTCAGGGGGCTATTCTGCTTCTATTTCTGTTACTTTCATAAAAAGTTTCAGCCTTTGGCTTTTTCCTGAGAGGGAGTGCTGTAATTTTGACCTTTTTTCAACATGCAGAAGTAAGTTGCTATTTTTTCTCCACATTTGGAGGCGTTGCTAGCAGGGTTGACTCTTTGGAAGAACAAGAGACTGACAGATGAATTTGACAACAGTGAGAAGCTCCAGCATACCAGAGTACAGACAACATGCTAAGACGTGGCCAATGGATTTCTTTTGCCTGAACATTTCTCTTACAAGAAATACTTCAGAGAACATTTTATTGCTTCCAAAGGGCTGAGTAGCTGATAAACTTCCAGCATTCAGCTGAGTTGTGCTCATCTGTTGTATGCGGAAGAAGTGGGGATAGAAGAAGCAGGAATGCAGTGATCTTGTGATTAGTCACCTTTGCCAGAATGTTTTAGAAATAGGATGACTGTTCCTTTAGAAGGAGGTTCCTTTCTTTCCTCATACACTAAAGTAAAATAGTAGCTAAATATGAATAGTAACACTATGTAAGGTGTGTCTCTGGCACATACCTGGGCCATGAAGTGTGAGCAGCAGTGATGCAGCCATAACTAGGCTGAGTCTTTGCTTACTGGAAAGAAATGCTGTGCCATTTGAACTGGGGAATAACTGAAAAGCTTCTGATACCTGGTACTTCCATAAAGGTCTGTTGGACATTTAAAACAAAATAAAAATGATACAGGACATGAGGTAGGAACTTGAAGCACCTCAGCCAAAACATGGAGCAGTCTGTTCTCCACAAAGTCTTTACACAAACTGTCAATTACTCCACAGAGAGGATGGCATTTTGACACACACACACACACATGTGAAGATGCCACCTTGCTTTTTTGTCAATGTTGTAATTTGCATTCAAATAGATTTCCTGTTCTTCTGTTGAGCTCTTCTACTTAGATCTTCTTTGAAGAGTTGATGCCAATTGTATCCATGCACTCACGTTCACAGGGATCTCTGATAATATTCCCTGCAATAACATTTGGGTTGTGAAGAGTCTTTGGAAGTGAATTTAGCTTAAGGAGTTTTCTCCTTGAATGCTGGAAAGGGGCATGTTGCTTTTAGGATTTGTCGCGATTCCTAAAAGTTTTTAGTGAGACTGAAATGCTCCTCCTTGTCAGGGGACAAGACAACTCAAGGTAATGAAATGTGCTGAATTCAGGAGCTACTGTCTCCTCTCTGTCTCATACACCAATTTAGAGTGCTTTAGTAAAACTCATTCATTTTTAATATGGCTGCGTAAACTCCATGCAAAGAAGAGGGGAAGACCTCCCCACCCCCGAGCACAGTGTCCTGGTAGAAGATGGCTGTTTAATATCACTGAGCCATAGAATGGCCCAGGTTGGAAGGGACCTGCAAAGGTTATCTAGTCTAACCCCCCTGCAGTGAGCAAGGACATCCTCAACGAGATAGATTGCCCAGAGCCTTCTTCAGCCTCATCTTGTTTGGCTTTGCCTGGGATGAAACGCTTGTCCGTCCTGATCCTGGCGAAGCCTTTCACTTCCATGACACTGTTCCAGGTTTGTGAAAGTAAACTACAGTCCTTCTCCCAGTTTGACCTGAGCTGTGTTTCCTGATGCCTCTCTGCAGATGAACTGTTTTCTTTCCTGAGTTGAGGGCTGGGCATGTGGATCCTTGTCAGGCTGCCTGTGCCACTCCAGAGCTGCCAGAAGGATGGGAAATGGGCTTTGAGCTTTGTAAGATAGGTGGGGATGGGGAATGTGGAGGGCAAGTGGCATTGTAAGCTCTGTGTTAACAGAAATGTGCTCTGTTGGCAAAACATTGATAGTGGATCATTCAAAATAAATGATGCCTGTAAGCGAAAATCAAACTCACTTGGGGATACAAATCTCATTTTTGCTGCCCTCATGAGCAAGGAAGCTTCAATAGTTGTTGATTTGCATTGACTCCCTTCCAGTGTGCAAGGTACTGAGCGGTGTTTTGTGCTTTGTACAGTCCTGGCTATAAATGCAACCTGAAGTAATGCTGTTGTGGCTTAACTACATGGTAAATCAAGGTTTTGTTGCTCCAGATAAAAAAGATAGTAAAGCTATTAGCTTTATATTCTTCTCTTAT
The DNA here is from genome assembly GCA_013397515.1 of Upupa epops. Classification (NCBI taxonomy): domain Eukaryota; kingdom Metazoa; phylum Chordata; class Aves; order Bucerotiformes; family Upupidae; genus Upupa; species Upupa epops. The sequence continues at coordinate 506,363 of VZRI01012577.1, read as the reverse complement.
GCTTCCAAGTCTTTGAATCTCTTAAAGCTTTACTCTCTTGAGGTTGTTCTAGGTACTGTTCTTGTTTTGACATCTGTTTATTTTTCTACACTATACCTTTTCAGGAACTGGGGAAGAATTGCATCAACATGAACAGCAGCAGAAGTAGATCATAAAGTAGATACTGTGAATCCCAGCTGCTCATGTTTTTCAGCAGTCTCTATCCCAGTGCAGTGTGGTACACAGATCATTAGGGGTTGGAAGGGACCTCCAGAGGTCATCAAGTCCAACCCCCCACTAAAGAGTAGTGTGTGACCTGGGCTTTCTCCTCATCAGGGCAAAAGTGGAGTTCTATGCTATCATTTCCGAAGGCTGTTTTCACTGCTAATCTGCAAGGCTGAGTCAGCTGAAGTGTTGGCTTGCCTCTACTGAAGGATATGGCATAGATTACAGTTTGCAGGGCAGTGTTCATGCTTCAGCACATGTTCTGTGTTTTCAGTTCATGACTGCTTTTCAACTAAGAAGGATTTTTATTCTGTGGTCTCCACTGTTCCATTATCATCTTGACCAGGTGTCTCTTGCAGTTCTTGCAGGCAGTCAGAAATCCTCCTGTTCATACCTGGTATTGCTGAACTTATAACAGCATTGAAGGGGTCCATGTCCTCCTAGGACTGCACTTTAGCCTCTTTGCGACTCCCTTGACTTGCTAGTTTCCTATGTGTAGCTGGATTCAGCTCTGCCTGATAGGCTGCTGTTGGGTCATAGATCAGTGAAGTAACATTTCCAGAAGTGATCTAGGCATTGCATGAAAGCAGAGTGGCTGCTGCTGATGTGTCTTAAAGCAAAGAATGGAAGATGCTGTGGTGGTGCCCTGCTGCTTGTGTTCTGCAAGGGATACAGAGCAAAGAGCCTGCTAATGTTGCTGTTTGGTATGGGGCACATAAAATAGCTATGTAAGTCAGTAAGAGCATTTGTAATGCAGAAGCTGCAAGCAGGCAGCCCTACTAACACTGTTGTGTGGAGCCTGCAATTAATTAGACAAGTGCTAGTGGGAGGTGAACTGGAGAACAGCAGTTGTGTTTAAAATCAACCTCCTGGGCTTTCCTTGCCCCTTCCTAAACACACTTTGCTTGCTTTCTACACTGAGGAGATTAGAGAGCCTAGATGTGTCTGGGGATGCCACCATAGTTGCCTGGTTCCCCACTTTAAATGCCCTGTGAGGAAAGGCCACAGGAACTGTCAGTGTTGCCAAGGCATTTGCTGTCCCACTGCTATTTCCACAGTAGAGGCAGAGCATGCTGGTAAGAAATGCAGTGACATGCACTGCTTCACAAAGAAGTAAAGTCTTTAGTCACTACGCATGAAACACAAATTAATTGTGCAGTGAAGTCTTATTGTAAGATAAACCAGAAGTCTGTTTCCCTTTAGAGACATCCAAGCAGTCTGCAGTGCTCCCACTGCTGTCTCTGCCTGTCTGTGCCTGCCACCATCCGTGGAATAAGGTGTGCCTGAACGCTGAGCTACAGCAATTGTTCAGTACTTACCTCACTGCCAGCATCTCAATTTTTTATCCTTTTCTGACAGTAGCTCTTGGCTTTCTGACACAGGAGCTGTTTTGGGGTAGGGGGTCTATCCTATACACCTCTATCTTGAGGCATCTTGCCAATGTAAACTGCTGCCACCTACGCTATAGGCAGCCTTTCAGAGAAGTAGGAGTGCAAACAGAGACAAACCTTCCACTTCATAATCTCCCAAATACGCCAGGAAACAAGTCTAACTGCTCTCTCTGGATGTTTGGTAGACAATTTACCCCTTATTGCAAAGTGACCAGTCCCCCTTTGAGAAGAGTCGAATCTCTGAGTGAAGAGAAAGCTGACCTGGGTTTAGTTAATCTCTGCAGGCTGTGCCGGTGGCAAGACTGCGTCTCAGCTCACAAAGACTGAAGGCAGACTCAAAGAACAACCTCAGCTATTTAAAACTAAAGACATTTTCATTACTTGCATGGTTAAATTCCAACTCTTGCATGCTTTTACTGTAGTACTGTTGTCATCAATTTGTACCATACTCTTTCATATCTTTTCGACTTAATCAGTTCAGGATATACAGGCTGGCAGGCAAGTTAATGTTGTGAGAAGCCTCAGCTCCTATTTCCTGACTTTTTAACCTTGAACTATCCCAGGAATTTTGTGTTTCAGTGATTAAGAAGGTATGACTGACCTCTTGCCTCTCCCCTGCTAGCAGAACCAGTTTGTTAATCTCTGGGAATGATCTAAAATCTGTAAGTGGGTTTTGATAGTCTTCTCCTCTCAAATAACTCAGTAGTTCTTTGCTTCCAGGGGTAAACGATATGTACTGGAAAGAAAGGCCTGGGCAAACAGACTGTCACTGTGTTCAGGGCAGAGCTTGTGAACACACAGGGCTTTTCAGAAGGGGGTAGGACGAACTAGGTGTGCTCATGGTGGCTGACCGGGTGGTAAATTATGTATGCTACAGCTCAGAGCTTCCACGAATCTGTGTGGATAACAGAAATGTCTTGCTATTCAATACTATACATGTATTTGTGTTCTAAATGCTCTAAAGGCAGCCTGTTGCCTGACTTTCAAGTGTCTCTAATATACCCTGATCGCTTTGTGTGGATCCTGCTTGGGCCGCATGCGACTGATTTCTGTATAAAACAAAGAATTTGAGTGTTATCTGTTCATGTAAAAGAAGTAGAGGGTCTATACTGGCAAATTACATACAAGTCTAGATGCAGGGGTTATTCTCATGTCCTGGCTAAAGAGCAGTAGAGGACATTAATCACTGAGATCTTGAGTGTCAATAAAACTGTTTAAAATTTCAATAGCTTGGAAACTATACATAGGTGTTGAGCCTGCAAATCCCAAAGGTGGCCCAGTGCATGAAGCATCACTGGCAGAGAGAAGATGCAAGATGAGAGATCTTTGAGAGGCTGAGAAGACGCTTGATACCTGTGGCAACAAAGGAAATCACTTCTGACAGGAAATGAGCTCTGCAGTCCAAATTGCTTGGGAGGTTGTGTTGGTGTTTTAATGATGTTGCCATTGATGGTGTTTATGTTGTAGTTTAAGCAGATTTGTTTGGTTAGCAGCAATAACTTCAAGTAAGCTGTTTGACTCAAACTTGATCTAATTTTTACTGTAAAGGGGCTAATTCTGTTACTAACTGTTGTCCCAGCTAGACTAGGCTGCCATGCATGACAGTCATTGCAATGGCATCTCTTTGGGGTAACTAGAAGCTTAGAATGACTTAGCCTTTGGGTAGGTCTTGGAGTAACATCTGGCTACCAAAACTCTAATATGTGATCTCTCACCAGACTCTTTGAAGCATAGTTAAATTTCTCAGATTTGTCTTGGTATCTGGGAAGCTCCTCCATTCATAGCTAGCTGCTTCTGGTGGCCCTGAATCACTCCTTTCTGCTCTGCCCAGTGCAGAGGTCTCCCCTACTAAACACTCTGCAGTTGCTGAGGTTGTGGTGTGATTGAGAAGCTGCCTCTGGTGTCACTGCTGAGTATAATGACTGTTAGGGATGAGCTGTTCTCATCACCTTTTCCCTGAACTTTTCCTGGAGTGGGAATTGAAGGGAGTGTTTTCATCGTGCCCAGGTGTATGGTGGTGAGGAAAGCTTTGCCAGCAAGACAGTGAAACAGGACCTCTGCTGCCACACCTCCAGCCTCTAAAAGCAATTCTCCCTGCAGTGAGAGAAGATGCTCCCAGGGAAAATAGTTACTATAGTGATGAATAGCCCTGGTGTGTTTGAGGGCTGGATCACCAAGTTGAGTAATAAATGTGTAGGAGTCTATTTTTAAAGGCTTGTGTAGGGAGGAGGAGGTTGCTGTAGTCCTAGAAAATTTGTCTGCAAAGTGATAGGCTTTTCTATGCTGAAGTTTAAAAATAATCATTGTCTGTCTTGAGAATGGGATGACCTCGTTAAAAACAAAGAAGCTTGTATGTTATCGTGTCAAGCCTCCTGGCAGCGATTCTTGCAGCAGCCTTCTGAGTTACAGTAGGAGCTCTGCCTATTAACGGCTTCCTCCACACTCAGACTCACATGGATCTTGTGTGCAACTACCTCTGTGTCACAGCTGGAACTGAGGTACTTTTAGCCCATTATCTTTCCTGGTTCTTGAAGCTCAGCCTGGCACATAATGAGCAGTGAGTTTTATTCAAATGAGAGATGAGGAAATGCTGGGGGGAAAAAAATAAATTGAAGCATAAACCTTAAAAATAAACCTGGCTGCACACATCTCCCACAGAAGGCTGGTTTTGAAAACTACCTAGTTTTGTAACAGAAATGGCATCAGTGAAAATATCTCTCTGAACTCAGGTCTTGCTTGATTTATTGCCCATGAAAACTGTGTGGCTCATACCCTGGCTGTGTCCCTGGAAGCGCAGGAGGGAAGGGAATGAATGGACAGAGCTACTTGCTTTTGGTGGCCAGCTCTGTACCTCTGAGAGGAGCTGACGTGGAGGTCCTGGGCACTACTTTTATTCCTTATGCAGTTAAACACTGGTCTTCATACAGTAAAATGTAGGCAATCCCCTGGTGTGTAGTTGCACCTATACAGTGATGAAGGACTCCATGTGAGGCCACGTGGTGTGTCCTGAACTGATTAAAATAAGTCTCTGCTGTTTAACTGGTTTTACTGCGTTACAGGGGTTTGAGGAGCCCTGCAAACTCAGGGATTAAGTGGGTTTATGTACAGCATAGAAACCTGGCAGTCTGCTCTTGGTTTGCAAACGCTTAACACCATGCTGACCCATGCACGGTTTGCTGTCTGTACGTAGGTGTACGTGTACCTCTGTACACACGGGCAGGAGCTGACTAGAGAGCTGTGCGTGGCTTTGCTGCGTTGCTGGAGGTCCCTGACTTGCACTGAAATCCAGTCATTACAAAAACAACATTTCCAGGTTTAAGTAGTGCAGAATTGATTTCAGTTGCTGCTGTAGTATTAAGTTCAGAATTCTGAGTGGCACAGTTCACCCATTTCCTGCTCCTCTGTGATCTTACAGTCATGTTTAACAAACCCGCCGTCAATCAAAAACTTGTTATACAAGGATTATTTATCTTCAGTTTCCTGTGTAATGAGGTTTTTGATTGACAGCAGTGGAGTTAAAGACTATAGAAAGGCTTTCTGAATCTGAGATGAGCAAGTTTTCATATAATAATGTTTGCACATGATAATATTGGCTTCCAGTTTTATCTGTGAAAGAAGAGGATGATTGATCAAAAATAAGAAAAATAGAAACCTTTCCTATTTTAAAATGACGTGACTTACAAACCGGAGACAGGAAAATAACTTCCCATTTCCAACTGAGGGAGTGGGATTTGAACAACATTTGCTGTACAAATACTTGAGTTATTGGGGGCAAACGTTTAGTGTAGATGGATCCGTTCACTGGCTGGTGGGTGGACAGTGGCTTTTCCCTCAGCCTGACTCTGCCTGCAGACTGTAAGTGACTCCTCAGGTTAGGAAGCTGAGTGATGTTGTTGTCTTTGACTCTGGTCAGAGGATTAGTTTCTGAACCAGTATCCTTGACTTGCTGTGTGGTGGTTGCTGAAGGTACCTGGTTTCCAGGCATACTCATAACTGATTGTAGTTCAGTCAACTGGATTTTAATTTCTTGACTAAAACCAAGTGAAAAAATAGTAGAATGGAAACAAGGAAAATCTGATGGGAATGAAAAAATCCTAGGTAGATGTCTTTTCTAACTACTGAATGTTCCTAAAGATGACCCTGATTCCAACTTAGCTGATGGGGTAAGGGCAGTCACAAGTGGGGTGAACACCTGACACAGGTGAGATGAGCATATGTGTTGCTTTTTGGTGTGAGCTTCAAGGCCAGAGTTAGGCTGATTTGCAAGTACCTTTTCTGGTTCAGGCTGATTATCTCCTAGGAACTCCACACCAAGTTTAGCCTCCAGCTTAGAAGTAGATGAAGCACTTCAGGAGTAGTTCTAGTCTGACTGATCCTCTGAAGGCCATTAGAGCAAAGCAAACATGGCTGGAGGATGCAGACAAAATCATGTATCTGAAAGTATCATCTCTTTTAACTAGACCAGGCTGGGTTTAATGAAAAAATGCAGACTTTAAGCTGACCTTCTTGGTTCCCTCTTTGTGACTGGAGAGAGAGGTTGAAGTCAGGGTTGTCTGTGTTTTTGGGTGCGTTGCTGTCTTCTGAAAGCTAGATGAATTTTTGTGGAGGTTTTCCTAACAGAGGAGGGTAAGGAATGACAAACTTTCTTGTAGTTTACTTTCCCTAGCTGAAAGCACAGTAGGTGAAATGGGTCTGTTTTTCTAAGTTGCTCCTTTGAGTGTAGCTGGGGAGAGGACCTATTACATGATAATGGGTTTTGGCTGAATTGATGAGATCTTTCCAAGGAGGCTTTGTGAATAGCAAAGGAAAGGTTTCAGAGGAAATAGTTCTGCAGATGTGCCCTACCTGTAACTTCCCAAATGCAGAAACAGTCCTGCTTTATGCAGAAATAATACATTAGCTGAGCCATGTCTTGCTGTAGTAAAGAGATTTCTTCCTTTTGTTGGTTTAATACATCGTGCTGCATGTGGCTGCACTTAGGGACATGCTGGGTTTGGACCCTTTCTGGAAAACTGGTTTATTTCCTTCTTCATATAACACCCCCTAAAATCAGAGCTTACAAGAAGGAAATAATCTCCTTTTTGTGCTTTATTCGTGGTTGGGCTACAGAAATTGCTGCATGAATTTCATTGCTGCTTTAATTTGTGCTAGCAAGGGAAAGAAGTTTGGAAGAGTAAGTAATTTAGTTATGAAGCTGTAGTAATTTGTGGAATTAGCTGTGTGACATATGTTTTCTGTAATACATGGAATTACTCTCTTAATTCTAAAACTAATTAGTCTTCTGTTTGTTAGTTGAATGACAGAATTCTCCTTTAATGAACACTTACCCTTCTGTACAAACAGCGTAGCTGCAAGCTTGCGGTCAGCCAGGGACGACAGTGGTAGTCTGTGCATGGTGGTGTATGCTCCTTCTGAGATGTGCTGAAAATGAGAATCTCAAAGGTTAAATTAGTGTCTGTTTCTGAGCCCTAGTCACTGGCAAGTCTCCCGCTGGCTTGTGTCACTGCTAGAGCACACTGATCCTGCCTTGCTTTTTATCTCATTTTTACGAAACTCCAGCTGAAGGAGCTGACTGACTGTAGTTCATGCATTGCACTTCATATGAAATGTAGGAATAAGCATCATCCAGTTGCTTGGTCATGGCTTCCCACTGAGTCTGACCGTTCCTGAGCACAGCTACAAGGAATTTCAGCTGCATCTAGCATTGTAGTACTGGGCAAAAGCTGAGCCTTAGCTTTATGAGTTGAGCATCAAACTTTGGAGAATCGAAGTCAGCACTACAGGCCGGTTCTCTGGTGAAAGTTGTCCCAAGTCCTGAGGCTGATAATGAAGCTCAGTGCTGTTGGTTTGGGGTTTTTCTTTACATGCCCTGCATCCACATGAACTACTAACACTTGGTAAAAGCCAGTGCCACTTTGAGAGAGGTGAAAGGGCCTGGTGTTTAAGTTGAAATTGCCAACACGTTTGCAGCAGCACTTTGGTCTGTGTTATCTCCAGAGAGCTCTTGTATCTGACCTTTTTTTGGGTTTTTACCCATGTGCATCTTTTGACTCTGTCAACTCAGAGCAGCACAGACTGGGTACTGGGCCTGAGGAACAGCATGATGGACAGCTAAAAACAGGGGATAAGGGATAGCAATCATTAAGTGTTGAGATTTAGTTGATTTCCAGATAATCTCTTTTCTGTTCAAATATGCTGCTTCGTCTAGGTTCAGAACAGGGAAAAGAAACCTTTCAATGAAACTTCACTGAGTAAGTTTCTTAGTTGTGTGTTGCGAAACTCTTGAGTTCTTTTTTGCACTGTTTTAAATTAAGTAGAAATTTTCTGAGAAAATAGTGATCTGGGAACAGTATCAGATGGCAAAGGCATGTGTGAGCAGTGAAGCACAACAGCAGGTAGGTAGTGATCTTAGTAGTTTGCAGTTTTTACAGAAATGCTTGTACCTTGTTGTTGTACCTTGGACTTCCAGGTCATCTTCTGGGGGGAATTATGCTGGTCATTAAATGTTGATATTCTGTTGAAAATCTTATGGTTGGGGGCTTTTTCCTAAGGTTCTTATTTACACAGATGAATGACTCTAACATGTTGCATGGGGCGGCTGGCTTCTAGTTCAGTGTCTTGAGTGTGCTCAAAAAAGAATACAGCTCTTTGACTGCCAGTCCTGCTCAGTTACCTCTTGATAGGAAAGACTTTGTGCCTATCTGCTGGGTTGGGAAATGCTCTCCTAACCACCCTACCCTCCTGTGGTATGTGTGTGGCAGAGGCTGGTACAGCTCCACGGCTGCTTTTCTGACCCAGCTGTTATTTGTACGTGCAATGTAACTGCTAGGAGGGGCTGTGGTGTTCTACTCTGTGTCCTGTGCTTTCTATCCAAAGGGCTCTTCTAAGTCAGACTTCCAGACCCCAACATGAAGCCACAGCCCACCTTGTAGATCAGCACCCCAATGCGCTGCAAATGCTGTTGGATCTGTCTGCCTGTGGCATGTTGTGCTTTTGGCCGCTAGGTGTGTGAGATACCTGCAAGCCTAATTCTTCCTGGCTTGGTTAGTAGTTTTGGGGATGCAAGTTGAACCTTGTTAGCTCAGAGTGAAAGGGAGAGATGGGGCATGGATTTTATGACTACCATCTGCGGGGTCATGGGAGAAGTAGCTACGCTAAGCTTTGATTTTAGCCATACAAGCCTTCAGCCTGTTGCTTGGATGCAGTCTCTAACAGAAGAACTCAGCAGAGCAGTACTGCAAAAATACCTCCTCGATGGGATGGGGTGGGTTACACATTTTCATGATACTGAGAAACTAATCTAGTTTGTCCTTAATGAAACAGAACATATTGCAATGCAGATGAGTGGAGTTGCATGACAAGTGGTCCCACAGTCCACAGCACTTGCTATTGATTGTGCAGTATTAATTATTCATGCTATGCAAATTGCATTTCTCATCTTGCTTCTTCTTGGCTACATATTTTTGACACAGGACTTGCGTGCAAACAGTTTTGTTCTTTCACTTCAGAGGGAAGGATTGTTTCTGGCAAAGCTCTTAATGTTCTTTTGTCAAGTGAAACTGGCTGAGCTAGGCAAGGCTCAGGAGCTCAGATTGAATTCATGGAGCTGTAACTTCAGATGGAGAAAGGGAAGAGTTTTGTGATTATTTCAAAAGAACAAAAAAGCTTTAAAATAGTTTTAAACTTTAAAAAAAAGTTTTTAAAGAGTCTGCAACTTTGTTTTCTCTACCGAGGTCCTTGTGGAACTTGTTTTCTGTTCAGTTATGTGCAGTAGCAGGTGGGAGTTCTTTTATTCATCTGAATTATTATTTTGCATTTCAGGTATACTAAACCTCTGACCTTTGCAGACTGCATTAGTGATGAATTGCCATTGGGATGGGAAGAAGCTTATGACCCTCAGGTTGGAGTTTATTACATAGACCACAACACCAGTAAGTGCTATGTTACTGTTTTTTGCTGGGCAAATTTGTTGTGCCTGTTTTCAAATATCTTGAACACAAACCCACAAAAGCACTAACAGCATGTTAGTAGATGAGACCTGCTGCTCGTGAAATCAAATTCTGTCCTTCTCTACTGTACAAGTAACTTCCCTCTCTAAATCAGGAATCTGAGGCCTTTTGGTTTGCAGTCTTCCAATCAACAGTCACATTCAAGCTGCTACTGTGGACACACCTTTGTAAGATTTGGCTCTGCCAAGGAGTCAGACTAAGTAGCAGTGATCTGGAGTTTGTTCTTAGCCTGGAATTTGTCCTTGTGGCAAGACCATCGGAAACAGTGCAAAGGTCTTGCATTGATTCCCCTGATAGGGATAAGTTGAATGACCGTGTGAGCTCGAGCTCCCTTTGCTGCAAGAGTTCCCTGTCCCTTAGCAATGAAACATCTGTGGGGCTGGAAGAATTTCCCCTCGGATCAGCTCTCTCCTCTGCTTTATCAGGCAGTGACACAGACTGTTGCTGTCGACATAAGCATGTGCAGGTACTGTGTGAGCTGGCATTGTCCCCAAAATTAACACCAAGGTGACCTCTAACCACAGGAAAGACTTTGGTCAAGAAAAATGAGAGGATGTTTCCCAAAATCTTTTTGTTGTCCCCTCTGAACTTTCTCTTTAGTTTGAGGTATATTCTTATCTTGTCATTTGCCTTCCTCTCCCACCTGCACTGGAGGAAGCCAGATGGCCCTCACTGACACTGTGCTCATCCTAGCCTAAATATTAGCTTACTCAGCTGGCTTTTGCCTAAAAAAGGATGGATGGCTGTGCTCCTGGGGGATACAGTGCACATACAGCAAAATAACCTTGGTCTGCTGTGGGATGTAGAAGCTCATCAGACCTCCTGAGTGTTTCAGCTAGCACAAACTGTAGCGTGTAGGTGGGACAAGCAAAACATGATCCTGATTGTAAATTGAATTGGCCCTGGGGTGACTGCACAAAGATTGGGTGTCAGGGCTGAGCCCTGGGTAGTCCAAGGCAGTTATCCCTGGTCTGTGCCACTCAAAAGCACTAAAAGCTTCAAACTGTGCTGACACCTGTTAGTACCAGTTGCTTTTAAGAAGTTTCACTTTTATGGGATGCTGGAGACACCCCATAGAAGTCAATGAAAATGACATGCAGTGACATAAGATGACACAGAATTTCAATTAAAAGAGCAAAAGGTGAGAAGTAAACCCTATTTCTTATGCCAGCTCTAATCCAAAACATGATAAAGTAAACCATATCCACTTACCTTCAGCTAATCAAGAGGCTCATCTCTGTGGTTTACAATGAAGTATCCTCTGGATGGTGTCCAAAGCCTCCTTTCTCTCCAAGGTCTCCTGCAGAATCGCTATGCAGGAAGGAACCATCATCGGAGGGGATTGAAGGGATGGAGGCGTGTTGGTTCTTGCTGCACATTAATTATCAGGAACAAGCCCAAGGACAGACCTAAATTAAATCTAAAGCCAGGAGCCATTTAAAAAAAATGAGATGAAGAGCACTTCTAACCTCTCCTCTGAGGCAAAATAAATACAATTGAGTCAAGTCCCCGGAGTGTTCCTATTTCAGTATTAATGCACAGCCCAGAGTGACTTTTCTTGGGACAACTTTGGGAATTGGATTTGCATGAAGAAGTGATGGGTTTTTTTGCCAGATGCTGATGCAAGCTTAGCAAGACATTCTTAAAGCATGCAACAATCAGATTTATTTCTGACAAGCTCAACATTCAATTAAAAATTCACAAGATAACGAATGATGTAATGACCTGCATTTCTGCAGCACTTTCGTCTGACTGTTGAGTCTATTTTGTATTTCTCAGTAGTGGGGGCAGATTCAGAGCCCTTGGCCAACATTTTCATAGATTGTTATTACACGTTTAAAAATCAAAGCTCAAGGCTCCAGTCAAGGGCTGCAGTTAGTGCTGAGATTACTGAAAATGTTGAGGTGAATGTTTATCAGAATGGGAGCACAGCAGTGGTTGTCTGTGAGCTGGCTGCCAAGTGTTCACTTGTCAGGTGTTGTGTGGGCTTCGGGCAGTGTCACCACCTAACAGACTGTTCAGGGTTGTTAAGTTTTATAGTTGTCCTCCTAGCTGTGTGTAAAGGAGGGATTTATCTGCAGCTGCTTCTGCTGCCCTTGCTGCAACTGTAGGAATAATGAGTTGATACTTTAAGGGGAAGTAACTAAGCTCGAAGAAGCCGTAGGTGCAGGTAGACTTATGACTCTCAGTCTTGAATTAGGCTTTTCAAAAGTTGTTGGTACTTGGCCAGTGTATTTATAAATCTTGGAAAGAAGAGTCCTAAGTAGCTTGTCTGGTGAAGTTGTGAGTCTGGGAATGTGGGGGGCAGATCTTCAGGCAACTCACAGCTCAGTTGTTACCTTTCTTTTTGAGGTAAAGGGAGTTAACCCATGTGGGTACAGATTAGCTGGAAAATGGGATCTGGGGGCAAGAACAGAGACAGGAGCCCAATGTTTTCAGACTCTTAACAGTTGATAATCTCCTGTGTCTTCTGGTCCTTTCTTTTGCTCCCTGTAAAAATGAGCACACTGCTGTCTGGGAGGGCACAAGTAGCTGCTTTTTCTACCACCTAGTTTGAGGCAATTTTTTCAGGTCTAGACTTAGCTTTAATATTACATCAGCGGAAAGGTTACTTCTACTAGCAGAACCTGTAAAGGGCCTTTCATCTAAATACTTTACAAACTATGCCGTTAGTGCCTTAAACTATGCCGTTAGTGCCTTAAAGCATGTTTTTATTCATCTTTTGCAGCTTCTCAAGATTTTATTACGTAACTTGAAATGCCATGTATTCTTTGTGGTCTGGAGATCATAGAATCATTAGGGTTTGGAAGGGACCTCAAAAGATCATCTAGTCCAATCCCTCTGCCACAGCAGGATCACCTAGACCAAGTCACACAGGAACAGATCCAGGCAGGTCTTGAACATCTCCAGAGAAGGAGACATCACAACCACCCTGGGCAGCCTGTCCAATGCTCCGTTACCCTCACTGTGAAGAAGTTTCTTCTGATATTTATATGAACAAGCTATTACTGGAATGTCTTGTTAATTTTCTTCTCAGCATGATCATGGACAGCTTGTGAAAATGGTTGAGTGTCCACCCTGTGGGTAAAATCCTTGATTCTGGTTTTCTGTCAAAGCATTCGCTTCCCTACACGTATAGTGTACTGCAGCGTTAGGCATAGACTGACTCGCTCAGGAGCTGCTCATACCCTCCACCATAGTAGCTTTTACTAAATATTTAAAGAGGCTCCTAAGATATGCAGATTAGATTCCTCCTGATAGTTTCAAGCAGCTCCTTTTTATTAATTATGCAGTTTGTGGTAACTAGGCAGCCTCACTCAAGCACAGGAGTTTAGACCACTTCATCAACTGAACCTGTTCCAAGCATGTAATAGCCTTGAAAGAGAAATTAAACCTATTTTGGATGTTACTTCTCAAAACCCAGACAAATTCAGACTGTGAACTTCCCTAATTAGTATTAGGACTATCTGTATCTCTGTGACCTTTTGCCTGTTTCGTGATGAGAAACCTGGAAAGCAGTGCATTGGTGGTATTGGGGTCTCGGAGATGGAAGTGGTGTAGCTGTTAATGACTGCGTTGCCTATGTTACCAAAAACATTTGTCTTAAACTCCACCCCCTGTATTCTGCAGTGATTTACTGCTGTGTCTGCTTTCAGTGGGGGAAATGTTCACTCTCCTTCTGAGAGGCTGTTTATATAATGTTATTTTCAGTGCTTTCACAAGTATTTTCTGTGATTTAATGAGTCTTTTTCTACTCACCTATGAAATATGAGTGAGAAGATTTTCTGTCCGCTTTGAAATAAAAGCCACTTGGCAGCCAGACAGGATGGGCAGGGTTATTAATTGCTTTCATGTTGTCAGATGCAGTATAGTGCAGTCATGTGGCAGTGATGTTTTCTGAAAGTTGTTTTTTTATCTGTGAAATAGTAGAGGAATTTTATAGTAATGTTAGAAAGCAGTTGCAATAAAGATCAGTCTAGCAGTCGCTCACAGTGTCTTAGAGCATGTGTATGCACATGCTTGTGTGAATGTTTTAAGAGACACGACCATGGTGGCTACAGCCGTGGAGATGCTGGAGAGTCGGTCAATGATTTCATCATGAGTTGTTCTTCACAGTGATTCAGCATACTGGAGTTCATTGGGGATCTGTGGTCACCTCTTAAGAAAAATGGAAAAATGTCCTTGTTCCACTTTTTTTATTATGAGTTAGGCAAAGGGGCTTTCTCAGAATATTGCCAAAGGTGGTGGGGCTTCTCCAGACAGCAGCACAGACCTTTGATCTGGCCTCCCTCTGTTTTCTCTCTAAGAAACTACACAGATAGAAGACCCTCGTGTGCAGTGGCGGCGGGAGCAGGAGCACATGCTGAAAGACTATCTTGTCCTGGCTCAGGAGGCAATTGCTGCACAGAAGGAGATCTATCAAGTGAAACAGCAGAGGCTTGAATTGGCCCAGCAAGAGTATCGGCAGCTACATGATGTTTGGGAGCACAAACTGGGCTCTCAGACCAGCTGTGAGTAGTTGGTGAACTCTTAGCCGAGCAACTTACTTAGTCGTGAACCCACTAGGGCCATAAAATGCTTGAAGCTGGTGCTGTGGTAGAGCACTGGGCCATTTGGTAAGGGATAATTGTTAGGAAGCACTTGCAGTTGGCTCAGTCACTAGAGTCAGCTTGCAGATTTTCAGCATGGGCTTCAACAGATGTGAAAAAAAGAAGTTATTTGGTGTTTTCCTTGACTCTCCTGTCCAAAGCATGGGAACAAGGCAGAAGGCTCATGTCAGATAGCATCCCAGGGTCTGTGGAGTTAAACATCCCAGGTATCTGAGTGCCTTGGGGAGCTGAGGGTCTGTATAGCATTGCATATTGGCTGATTATCTCTCTGAGTGTGAAGAACGTTGTTTTGTGTTCCATATCCTTTGTCACACAGGAAACATCAGTACCTGTTACTTCAAGAGTTGGTGCACAGATGTTTCCAGAAGGCCAAATTTTCTCCTTGTTGTTACTAGTTAGGAGTTGGAAGATGTCCAGAGAAGGATTTATTTCCTGCAGGTCTTCCAGATTGTCTTTTTTTTTAATAATCCTTAGTCTTAGTTTTGCAGACTTCTAATGCTCTTGCTAGCCACTTAAGTGGGCTGACCTCTCCCTGCTTCACTCTTGCTAAGTTACTTCTTATCATGGCAACTTCCACTGGCTAATCCCGTGCCTGATGCTAAAATGTATTTCAGTAGTTTTCTGTCAGCTGGAGGATTCCTGTCCCTTACCTCTGAAATACATCTTTTCTGAGTACACTTCAGTACTGGAATACCCGAGCAGGGCGCTAGGAACACTGAGAACATGAATTACATTGGCGTGGTGCGATCTCTCTTTAAAAACGCAACCAAACAGAAAGCACCAGAAATGCTTTCCCATGTTTTATGGGGCATAAACTGATGGCTGCAAGGATGGAAATATCTCCCTTGCCTACTGCTACCTCTAACAACATTGCACATTGGGGAGCTGCTTTACCTTCTGAAGCAGAAGAGCTTTAACTGCTGCCGAGAAGAGAATTCTGCTTTTAACAGGACATTGATTTAATCCACTGTGACACATTGTACCACTGGTGTCCTCAAGGCTCTGAGAAGGCTTGCATCATGTTTTTTTCAGTTTCTAGTCATTCTTTGCTTTCCTTTGTTTCTAAACATTCAGTGGATTGTTTACTCAAGGAGAAAAGAAAAATAAATAAACCTTTATGCAGTGCCTGTCTCTTATGCACACACAGAATGTTAGGGGTGGGAAGGGACCTCAGTCCGTTCAGCTCTGAAATGCCTAAGGAAATGGAAATGCAGGGAGCCAAACTAGGGAATGCAGTGAATGTGGGTGGTTAAGTGTGTTAACCTGGGACAAATCCAGCATCTTGAGATACAAGGCATACTCTGGCCTCGTTAGTGTACACTTTGTGTGGAGTCCTTGACTGCACTAGTGCCTTTCCCTGCCTTTGAGGGTGAGAAATGATCTGGAAAATGTGTGAAACGATGGAAGGTTTTGATTTGTGGGGAGGCTAGTAAAAGAGTAGGATGAAGGCAGAGTTGCTGAACTGGGTGTTGTGTTCATTCTAGTGCTCTCTGGCTCATCGTCAAGTTCCAAGTATGACCCAGAGATCCTCAAAGCAGAGATTGCTACTACAAAATCCAGGGTAAGTAGTACTAACAGACCTTTGTTTGCCCTGAGTAATCTGCAGATATTTCCAAACCTCGTGGCAAATACTGAAAGGAGATGTCTGAGCAGTTGAAAGAGCTAACATTGCCATTCTTAACCTAGGAGATAATTTATTACTATTCTCAAACGTTGCCGTGTTAGGAGCTTGAAATGTTTAATGCCCCTTAGACTTTAGACTTCCTTGGAAGCTGGCAGTGTCCACTGCCTTACAGATACTCTGTAGGCTCCTCGGTGTGCCGCAGTACTCCAGAGCCAGGAGCTCTCTCCAGAAACTGGCAGCTGTTTTGTCCTGGGCTTAGAGCAAGTTATTAGCAGTGGCAGCATGCGCTCTCATGCAGAGCTCGGTTTGGGAAGAAAAGACTAAAGTAAAGTAGGTCACTGTGGCCTCTGTGGAGGAATATAAAACAGCAGGCTCTAGGGTCAGTGGATTTACAGGACGTGTTATCAGACTGCTGTGTTATTTAGGCAGTGGGGCCTTTTAGTGGCCCCACTGCGGTCCTGTAGAGGATGGTTACTGTAACTCCTGTGCTGATGCTTAACAGGTATTTTTTAATGACTGCAAGTGCTTTAAACATTTCTGAATAAAATCTGCATGTTTTTGAACCCTGTCTCTCAGCTTTTCTCCTTATGAGGTTGAAACATCCCCTGAGCCCTTTACCAACTGGTTTAATATCTGAATAAAGTCGCAGCCAGTGATAATGTCCCCAGGAGGATGCAGTCAGGGCTGCTAGCTGTTGTTGAGATGAACTGATAATCTTGAAACTTTGTTTAGAATACTGCCTACCCTGAATAAGTTTTGAATTGAATCAATAGTGCTCTACCTAAATATTCCTATAAAATATTATTCTAAAACCATGACACCTTGCTTTGCGGCAGGTTAATAAACTCAAGAGAGAAGTAGCTCACATGAAACAAGAGCTCCAGTACAAAGAGCATGGATTTCAAACACTAAAGAAGTAAGTTCGTTCTGAAGATCTTATTTTCAGAGCAGAGCATCTCTGACTTGTAATGCATCCCCCTCCACATTTATAAATAGCCAAAGTGAAGTGTGTTGCTGCTGGTATCTTTAGGCAACTGAAAGCAGTGCACAGCCGTGGGGGTGGTTCTCTCAAATCAATGTCTACTTGTGATTGACCACATCAGAAGGGACTTCATGGCAAAAAGCTTCTGGACTGGGATCTCACCAGTTTTCTGTTTTACTCAGTACTGCTCAATACAGGTAGCACAGTGCTTCCCTATTGTTTTAAATATGAGCACCGTTGGTTTAGAACACTGAAGAAAAATTTGGGGTAGAGTGGAGGGGAAGGAAAAGTTTGAGTTGGCTTACCTTTCTATGAGTAGACATGTGGCATGCTTTAAATAGTGTCACAGGTTAATATCCTACTTACTCTAAACATCAGCTGCTGTAGAATTTCTTCAAGAGCAGGGAAGGATAAGGAGCTTTGTAATTAGGTTGCACGAATACATCTGTGCGTGTGAGGTCTGTGCCTGCTTTTCAAAATCGTGACTGAAAATAAAGTAATTCTCATAGATAGCTAAGCTGATCTTCTTCAGAACTAGAAGCAATCTGCCCACACATACTGTGCTGGGGATTTTGTGTGAATTGTTGTCCTTCCTAAGGATTCAAAGACACAGTATGGCTAAAGTCAGAGTCCTGAAGCCTTGTGTACCTCTGAGTGGAATAATTTAGCCAGTAATGAGTGGGGTTCTTTGTTCCTTCTGTTGCCTTTGTTTATATTTCAATCTTTCTCTTAAAAATCAAGATCAAGATTTGTGCATCCAGGATGATTAGATTAACTGGACTTTTTATAAAGTGATAACTTACTGCATTTATTTAATTTTTAATTTGCATACAGAATTGACATGAAAATGTCTGATACTCAAGGTGGCTACAAACTTGATGAGGCACAAGCCATTTTAAGTGAAATGAAAGCTCTCAAGAAGGCCATCACATCAGGGGAGAAGGAAAAGCAAGCCCTCATTCAGGTATTGAAACAGGATTACTTGATAATGTTTTGTGCAGCTGTTGCTATGGGATTGAATTTCTGAGCAGTAGTTTGTTTTTTTTTTAGATATGCAATAAAAATTTTATTAGCATAAACTAATTCTGGTTTGTGGTTGGGCTGTAGACTTTTTATTCTTAAGATCCTGGAAATAAAAAGTATAAAATACAGCACCTAAGGGTAGTATGCACGTGCTTACGTTGAGTGTTTGTTTCAGAGTTTATTGGTCAGGAGTGAACAAGTGTGACCATACTGCTGTCAAAGAGCAGACTTGGGGTGGCCTGCCGGGTCTGCCATATCCAACAGAATGCTTGTCTGTCTGGCCCAGGTGGTGCTAATACCTGTGGCTGTTTTGTGCTGTGAAAGATTGGTCTGGCCATGCCTGACCTCATGTTTGTGAAGTCTGAGTGCATACAGCAGACATGATCGAATCTTAGTCATGTAGTTTAGGCTGAAAGTTATGTAGCTGCTGAGATATTTTGAGCAGGAGTGAGCTTATCTTGTGATTTTATTTTTTTAATGGTTTTAGAGCTTAGCCAGGTTAAAAGACAGCTTTGTGAATGACAAAGGATCCCAGTCAGACTTGTGGGCCAGCAGCCTGGCTGTGGATAGCTCCAGCCCTTTGTTACCCCGGCAGTACCTGGATGTCAGCTCCCAGACAGATGTTTCAGGAAATGTGAGTAATGCATGAGAAACAAAGACACATTCCTCTGAACCATGTATAGTGCTGCCTTAGTATGCGTTTCCATGGGCAAGCATCGATGAAATGATGCCTCTCTCTGCTTGAAACTGCAGTGTGACCTTTATTTTTGTGTAATGTACACACACGAGTATCTCTAAAGGCAGCCTGGTGTTTCCCCACACAGTCTCTACTAGAGCAACCCAGGTGGGAATAAAAGAGAAGTCAGTTCTGTTTTGCCTGTAGGTGTAGCTTCTTATGATACCACTGTCCCCTTAGCTCTGTGGAGCAGTGATGTGCTTCTAGACAAGAAACCTCTGGCAGTTATGTTTGGCTGCGCTCTGATGAGGGCGTTTCCCTGAAGAGTCCTTTTGGTTTTCAGTCTCTTACAAGTGGGAGTGATGGCATATGTGCTGGTGTTCTGATGCCATCAAAGGTGTAGTACTTGTAAACTTTCAGTCCCACTTGTACAACAAGATCCTAACTGCCAGATTGGTGTCAGCCTGAGCAAGGACTCGATCAGCACTATCCGTACATTGTGTATCTCATGGGAAGGTCACAGAAGCCTCTGCTTTACCTTAACCTGTGCAGCCACTTTCAGTCAGCTAAACAGCTTTAGGTTTGGGCTTGGTGGAACATCTTTTGTTTTAAGACTTTACAACCAAAGCAAGATGTCATCCAAAACAAAAGCCAGTGCAGCACTTAGAGTTTTTAGACAGCAGATTACAAAGCTGTTTGTATGGACACGGAAATAAAAGCCCAAGATAGATATGGTAGATTTTATGATAATCAAGGCCAAAAAGAGCCTTCAAATCTCATGGATTTTTAAGTATTTGAAGAAATAATGAAAAATATGATCAAAGGTCATGTATTCCTATTCCATGATTGGTTTAACAGTAGTTAAATGAATTTGACAAGAACAAGTGTAAGTTGTATCATCCTCATCGTCAGGGACTACTGTGGGAGAAGTGGTTGCCCAGTTGTTGATATTATGTTTGTTCTCTCAGTTTGTTACCAGCAGCAATAACCAGTTGGCTGAGAAAGTGAGATTACGCCTTCAGTATGAAGAAGCAAAGAGAAGGTAATTCTTTGGACTGTTGAACCTTTGGCTGTCGCACAGCTCATTCTGAAGAGAAGTTGCACTAGAAAAGGTGCCACTCAGTTTGAAACCCAGTGTGACTACTAAATAAACCTGGTAATTTTTGAGCTGGTGAAGCAATAGGTTTTATGGGCCAGTGCTATCATTCAAGAAATAAATAACCGTCCTAGAAATTATGAAGGAGTGAGTAATGCATGAAGAATTCAGCCTGGCCACACCTATGGGGCTGTAAGTGGTTTTGCGACCTGTTGCCAGTGCTTCCCCATTCCTAATAAGGAGGGTGCACTGCCAGGCATCTCCTTACTCAGAATGAAATGAATGTTTGCATGGCTTTAAGTCTGATAAGGAGAAATGTATATTGTGTTAACACCCAGCGTATCAAAATATGATCAATGGCTAAATTCCAGAGCTTATCTGCTTATCTGTAAAAGCATTAAGTTTTCATCCTTGCCCTCTGATCTGGGATAAATGAAGAAGAGATTTTAAAAATTTGTATCTACCTGACAGGCCAGTTCAAGCAGAAGTTTCCTGGGACTTCTTTTTTTTAGTAAATACTGCTAACTCAATGCTCCACTTAAGTGAAAACCTGCAAGCATTACTATTCAGACTTGGGCTGGCCTAGTCCTGTCTCAGTGACATAACCAGCAGTGGTGATGACCTCAATTTTAACTGCTCTGAAGGGATTTTGCGATTGCGGAACAACAAGCTTCATATGCATGGGGCAGTCTACACCTGGGATATAGTCAGTGAGATTTTTTTCCCAGTCTCTGGTTAGAAGTAAATGCTGTAAGGCAGAGTTTACTCATAGTAGTCTCTTGGTACTGTCAGTAGCCCATGTGTACCTGTGGTGTAAGTGAGAATGTGTGGCTCTGGCAGTTGTCAAAGATTGCCTGAACTCAGCTGTTTTTGACATGAAGTTACACTTTTTTCCTTAGGTGGAGCAGTTTTGTCACAACTACCTATTTCACTAGTCCAAAATTTGCCAAACTATCTCAGATTTAGTGACATTGTAAGACAACATTGAAATTGTCTATCTTCCTGATACAGTGGTCAGTTTTCCAGTGTTCAGGTTGCTTTTTACTTCTAAGCTTTGCTGAACACTGCCATTTAATTCACAATGGTGTTATGTTTGCCAATTGAAGTGAAGCACTCTTACCTTAGCTTAGATCTTTCCCAAGGAGGAGTGAGTGAATAAGGACAAGCTGAGGAAGCCAATTAACGTGCTCTTTCAAAAGGGACACAACTTTATAATGGCAGCACAATAGTTGGAAGTGGTGATAAAGGGCATGCAGCACAGTCTCACAGCTAAAGGTTTGGTAATTCATGCCTGTCTTAGATTATGTATAGATTTTTTTTTCTTTCCATGAGGAAAGATGGGTCTGGCTGAGTAACTGGTAATAAAATTAAAGATCTCTGGCTATCAGAGCTCTGTGGTTTTGGCATGGTCTTTAGTAGGAGTTTCAGAAACAAGTATCTTGATGGGTTTTAAGATGAAACAGTTCTGTGAGTATAGTGAGTCACAAGGAACCTTCTGCTTCTGTGAAAATTCCTCTTTGTGACGATTGAAGTGTTTTATATCCCCACAGCAGCATATTAAAATGTTCCAAAACACAATAGAAGAGCAAGTGCTTTGCCCATGTAAGTATTGTGAAGGAGCCAGATAGTGGAAATATCTGCTTTATTAGCTCTGTGTTATCTGAAAAGGTAAACTTGAGGCCTGAAGTCAAGATGATCCCATATTAGGTTAGAACTACCAGATTTATAAGAGACTGATGAATTTGAAAGTGGTCTATAACAGGCACTGTGCACACCAGTGTTGTGTACCACACTGAAGGCACAGGTGTAGGTGAAAATCTTGCTGAAGTTCAACACGTTGGAACTCTCAGGTGAAAGTTTGTGTGCTCCCATACCCACTACCAAGTCCTTCCCTTTCACAAGGCAAATGAGGCAACAAAAACCGTGAAGCAAACTGTATTAAACCTGCAAAAAAGAGCAAACAGCAACTGACAGACCTTTGGCTTAACTGATCCTAAGATGGATCTGCAATAATGGTCAGTTCTTAGACACTTCTGACTGGGATTTATTTTTGTTTACAAAGAGCACATACAGGATTGCTGGTGGTGGGTACCCATCCTAGTGTGTGCTTCTGTGGAGATGCCTGTCCTCTGAACAGCATCTATGCCTGTGTTGTACTGTCCTCAGTGAAAAAAGAGACTTGATACGACAATGAATAAATCATCTAACTACCATTTCTACGTAAAAGCATAAAAAACCTTTGAGGTTCCTGCTCTGTCTTAAGTTCGGTCTTGCAGGCTAGTGGCTGTTGAAGAGGATGGTATGACCCGAGCCCAGGTGTTGCTCGTTTCTTTGCTCTGCAAGTCCAGCATGGATGGTTCAGAGTGATGAGTAGATTCCATCAGGGAATGCTGAAGGGCTTAAACTTTCAAGCAAACACCAGTCTGCAAAGCATTTCTTCTGTAATGATGCTCCTTTCTTCAAAAAATAGCACACCTGTACTTCCTCTTAACCAAGAAGGGGAAAAAGGGAAGATCATTTATAAAGGGTAAAACTTGAGGTTAGTTGAATGAAACAGTTAGGCTGAGAAACGCATAGAAAACAAATTCCAGTGGAAAAGCCATATGCATGCAAATGTACGCCAAAAGTGATCTGATTAATGCCAAACAATCCTCTTAAACTTATATCCCTTCAAAATGCACAGAGGAATTCTTGGATTATGAATTAATGCCACTGTTAATTCTTTGTTGGAGCACAGTATTCCACTTCATTGGGCACTCCAGAACAAAACAGCTCCTAAGAAGACCTAAAAATAGTTGAGCTGAATATCTATCAATTATGGAACTTTAATTAGAGTAAGCTACCTGCTGTGGGAAATGGGCTTACAGAAAGTGAAGCTTCTCTTTGGAAAGGTGATCTGCAGACTGTGTCCTGTGATGAAGGAAGCAACTTTCTCTGTGTTAGCCTAATCCTTCACAGGCTCTTTTGGGGCTTGAGTTCCTCTTGGCCTCCAGATCTTGTAAGGCAAAGCTTTATTCTTCAAGGCTGTTCAATAGTCGTGTAGCTGCTGCTGCCCAGGTCTGCATCTTATTACTTACTCCATGCAGTTTGATTTTGCTGGCTGGTGTTGAATTTGCTCTGTGCTGGTATGTGTTTAGGCTGGTTTGCACTTGTGTAGCACAGACCAAGTTCTGGGAAGACATGAATCCAGATTAGTAGTCACAACTCTTTGTTGTGCCTAGTTTAAATCCAGTAATTCTGTGGCCGGATCACAAAGCCCTTAAAGGGGGATAAAGGCTGGACTTCCATTTTACATACAGCATTTCATTCCATTTCTTGAGTATTTACTAAACCTGAGTGAGAGATTATCTCAAATTAATCACACGTATACTTTGATTTTTGGTCTTCTATCAGCTGAAATATTTTTGTAAGTGATTTGCATTCTGTTGCAAGGTATCCACTGTTTGGTTTCTGAGATTTTGTAACTTCTCCATCCCACTCCATTCTGAGCTGCCTATTCCTTGCTCCCCAGTGATTTTATTGGTTCCAGAAACAAGTTCTTGGTAACTCTTATTCAGCTTTATCTGTACTGTTGTTTCTCAGCAAACTGCCATGATCACCACATCAGGTCATGAAGAGTTGTAGGTCAGTAAGTCCAAAGGAAGCAGCTTCCTGTGGTAAAGCTGACATTATTTGCCATGAATCTGTGTCCTGTCCTGCTTCTGGTTTTTGCTTTCCTCTGTGCACTGGGAAGATGACCATTGTGGAGCTAACTAAGCAGTTCAGATTCTGGGGAAACTGGGAATGGGCAGGTAGCTGGAGTAAGCAAGCTCCACAATTAGAGCGCTTGCTGAATTCTAGATCTGTGTTGCTTTTCCTCTTCCTGCCTGAGATAACATGGTATGGTGCTGAAGAATTAGTGATAGACTATGATAAAAATAGACTTCAAACTTAATACAAGTGAGAAGCTCTGGATTAATGTAGGATCGTACTGCCTTGTCAACTCTTCCCATCTTCAGGTACCACAAGTGAGTGGGCCACAATGCTTAGAGTTGAGTCAATGGTTAGATTCTCCTTACAGCAGGTTGTGTATTATTAACCTCCTCCTTGTAAAGACTGAAGTAGTTTATGAACTTCTGAGTAACTGCTGATCTCTGTCAACCAAAGTAGTAATAGAAGACTCTGCATTTCTTTTCTGTAAAGCCCATTTAAGATCAGGGATTTGCCTCATAACACTCTCCACACTGGGTACTGTGAGGTCCTTAACTGCTGAGCTATTGGAAATACCCTATGGTACGTGTGACAGCTTATTTCTGATCCATTATTTGTGTTACACTGTTCCCTGACTGCTGGGCACTGCAGGCTAGCCAGAGACTTCTCTTAGCACTGTGAGCAAATCTGAGTTAAAATCCCATTCTGCACATCCACCTCCCATGGTGCCATGGTGACTTTGTGCTCTGGTGAGGGGACTGTGAGAGTCAGGCGAGCAGTCCTAGAGCTGAGAGCCATCTTCAGGGTCATGGAAGGTGTGGTTGGTCGTAGTGAACCTTTGTGTGCTTGTAGCAATAGGTCAGACACTCCTTATGGAATAACTACTTCTCTTTTTCTTGCAGAATAGCAAACCTGAAAATACAGCTGGCTAAGCTTGACAGTGAGGCTTGGCCTGGTGTGCTGGACTCTGAGCGAGATCGCCTCATATTAATAAACGAGAAGGAGGAGCTCTTAAAAGAAATGCGCTTTATTAGCCCCAGAAAATGGACTCTAGGAGAGGTGGAGAGACTGGAAAAAGAGAGGAAGCGCCTGGAGGAAGACCTTCAGGCTGCTAGAGACACTCAGAGCAAAGCTCTAACTGAGAGGTGAGTTACTGGGTATAGGACAGGACTTGCCTTAATAGTGTGAGGTAATGAGAAGCAAGCAGCAACATCCTCTGAGTGCTGATAGCAGTGAGCCCTCACATTTCCAGGAGACTGTGAAATCGTCTCCCAACAGAAACTGCCTGCAAAGTGTATTCCCAAAGTGGGGAAAAGGTTGTTGCTATAAATGGATCCTCTGTGAGAATGTACCAAGTGCTCGAAACAGCCCAGTAAGGTGTTGGTGTACTATAATGTTTCTGCATGCAGCCAGCACCCTGGAGCAGCTTCTGCAGTTGCTGTGCAGCTTGAAGCTTGGTAAATGTCAACAGATGGAATTCTAAATTTTTAAAATTGCTCTGTTCTGAGCATCCTTGTATATGATTCCTGTAGGAACTGGTATTTGATAGCGCTGTGGGAGTTGCATGGAATATCCTGTGAATCTAAACTACCGGCAAAAATGCCAACTATCCTCCCTAATATTACTTGTGTTGCAGGGTGAGATCTCATGGGAAGGTACAGTGAGGATGAATACTGTGTCAGGCGTTGCCTGCCAGTGCTTTTACAGTCTGGGTGTATTGATGTGGGTGGCTGTGGCAATGGAACTTTTAGCTTCAGTCTCTTGAATATATCTATATGGAAGAAGCACACTGCTTTCACTCTCTGTGTGGCTCTTTATTTTCATTTCTTCTATATACTCAGTGTCCAGAGTAAACCAGTTTTCTGCATAGCACTTCAGTAGCTTCACTGTGCTGAAAAAAGTGTAGGTGTCTCAGATGCCTCAGCAGCAGGACTTTTGTTACCCTGAAACACCTGGGCTTTGACAGGTGTTTCTGCTCTTGCTGTAAGATAAACTCTTTCATTGGTGGTTTTTAGGAAAACGGTTCTGTTCTACTGTGCCAAGCAAACAACATGTTTCTAGAGAAGGATTTCTTGCCCAGAGATCTGTTGGGGGTGAGCTCCCAAGTGCATATTTGTGTCTAAAACGAATTTGGATGTGAAATAAAACTGAGATGTCGCTAAATATGTTATTCTTGTAAAGCCACATTGCAATGGTTAACAATTAAATCACATAAAACTTAGTCATCCACAGACCTTACTGAAAGCAGCTGAGAGCATTTGCACCTTTATTAGCTCAGGAAGTATGCAAATGCAGCAGTGTACAGCAAGCAAAATCTGCTGGACTTTTTTTGAGGCCTCACCCTAAAAGCGTTAACTTGCACAGTGCCAGCTGTAATTCTTTTCCCTGTTGTGAATGTTTGCAGGGTTGAGTTCCACATTTTAAGAGTAGTTGTTAAGTCAATAAATGCCTCCATCTTGACCAAAATCTGTCCCACATTACAGTGTGGATTCTTGGTAACCGTTGTAGGATTTCACAGAGAAAACAGAATTTTCCTTTATTCATTTAGAATAGTAAATTCTGCCTTCATTCAGCTTTGTCTTCTGTCTTCTTATAGATTGAAGTTGAATAGCAAAAGGAATCAGTTAGTCCGAGAACTGGAAGAAACAACACGATTAGTTGTGATGTTACACACCCAGCTGAAAAGGTATGTAACCTGTTAGAGGAAGGTGTGTAACCTGTTAGAGGAAGGTATGTAACAGGTATGTAAACTGCTAGAGAAGCTGCAGGTGCTTTCACTGCACATGGTGTCACTGCCTTCCTCTGCAAACAACTTCACCTCCCAATCTAAAGGGCCTTTCGGTTATTGTGACCTAAGACCCCTCCCTGGAGTGTCATAGAAGCCTCAAGGACTGTAGATCCCACTAGGTTTAGATGGATGCTTTAGAATGGGTTAAATAAGCTTATAGTGGTGCCTCTAGAATGACAGGAGGAGTTTTTGCACAGTTTCTTCTAGTTTGGACATGTAACGTTTAGGTAACTAAGGACAGCTGAGATTTTCTTTTACTAATGTTTGAATTCCTGAAGGATTATACAATAAAGTACATTAAAGACAGCTTAGCACTCACACAGCAAGTGAAGTGAATCTCAGTAATACCACTACATGTTAACATATAGATATCATGATAATATTTCTCTACATTAATTCCAAGTGTGCTGTTGCTTACAGTGCAGGCAGTGATTGAGCTGCCCCTGAGTCTGCTCTGGTTCATATGTTATGTAGCAATGCTTCTGCAGGCATGATGTGGTCTGCTTGTTTTGGTTTTAGTTTTGGAAGAGCATAGGATTACTGTTTCCAGACAAAGGCATGACTGCAGGCAGCAGGGCCAGATAATCATTAGCTAAAACAATAGGTTTATCGTTTTGATTGGGAAGAGAGTTTGATGGGGTTTTTGGTTGGTTGATATTTTTCCTGTCAGTGTGTACTGAATTTACTCTTTTTGTAGCTTCTGCTCCTCTTGGATTCTGTTTTATTTTGCGAAGATGACACCGAAAAGACTGGAAAGCAATCATAGTGCAAGACTGACATGTAAATAAATCTCCTTTGAGAATAGCTATCTGTGATGCTCTGATGCAGTGGAAATGCAGCATAATTTCATTTCATCTAGCTGATTAGGGATCTTTGGAGGTGACCAAGAAGCATGTGAAACTAATTTCTTCCTAACTATGTACCCAGTGTTCTTGGCATGCTCCTTCATAAGAACAAGCATTCATTATTAACCCCATAATGCAAAATGCCTGGTGTTCAAAGGTATGCAGCACGTGAAGCTGAGCCCAGTTTACTGATAGGGAAAAGATTAATTAAACCCCTTCCCTCTTTGCAGTCAAACACACCGAAAAGCTGTAAATATATTAATCCTCACCAGAGCTATCTATACTGCCAAAATGCAAATAACATCTATCATATTTCAGTTATTTTTCACCCAAAAGCTTTTCTGAGCAAACATGATGCAATGCACATCTGTCATAGGAATTTGGTGCCAAAATGATGCTAAATTCTGCATCTTTGCCTTTTTCTCATAAGGTCACAGGCATAATTGTACAAATGCCGCTTCTCGCTTTAAGCCTACAAATAATAAATAAGGAGTTTAGGGTTGTTAACATCCTCACTGGTTTCCAGTGGGGCAATGTAAGCCACTTATGCATATGCAGAGTTTTTCAATAGCTAATCCATATCTAAAGGGAGAGTTGAGGGTCTTTCAGTAGTCAGTAATGAGCAAGATATTAAATATCTGGAGCCAGGAGTATTGGCTTCAGTGGTGTTTCTAGGGTGGTGAATGTCATAGTACTGGAGGGTTTGTTTGGTCTTGTTTTTTGAGCAGAAAATAGTGTGCTGTGGTGTCTGGGCTTTCTCATCTGAACAGACTTCTATTCAGCACCTGCTTAAAATTAATTTTGCTGTCAGTTATGTTCTGAACCTTGCTCTATAGGGATAAATAATTTGTGTGAACTGATTTCACAGCCCAGCCCCAACTCTCTTCTGGCCCTGGATTCTATGCAGCAGTCTTTCACATAGGTAAATCCTGCCAGTTTTGTGGTAACTGCTGGCTGTTGTGATCTCTGGGGGCTGGTTCCAGGCAGCTGTGGTACTGCCTTGTGGCTGTGGGTCCAAGATTGAGGCAAATGGAAGAGAATTTTCATATGGGCAGACAGTTGATGGCAGTAACTTCATCTTCTTGCATGGGACTTGCTGGTACTTGTAGTCTGCTTTGGTCATTAACAGGAACCACACAGTATTTTTTTCCAGAAAGATGTGGGAGGAGAACATTGTCACTAATTTGAATTTGTTTGAAATATTCATTAGACTTGTTTTGGCTAAACAAGGATTCTAAAGAGATTGGTGTGCCGAGGGAAAAAATGTGTATGAGCTACATTATTTTTATAGAAAAGTAACCCAACTTTTCCACAGAGTAAACTGTGGTTCTGGATTGTCGTGGGCACTAACGCGAATGGCCTGAGCTAACAAAGCAGAATGTGCCCTGTGGGCTTAGAGATTCGGTAACACTGCAGTGTTTTCCTGGGAAATCAGGAGATAGAGTGTAATGGTTTTCTGACTTGCTTCCTTCAGTCTCTCCACCAGCATGCTTTCCCTCTCCTCGAGCAGCAGCCCTGGTTCTCTTGCATCTAGCAGAGGATCTCTTGCCACCTCCAGCCAGGATTCATCCACCTCAGCCAGTTTCACTGATCTCTACTTTGAGCAACTGGAGCAGTTGGACTCGGACTATCAAAACAAGCTTGACCTGCTCTTAGAAGGAGCCACTGGATTTAGACCATCAGGCTGTATCACCACTATTCATGAAAATGAAGTAGTGAAACCTCTCAAAGCAGATGCCGCCAGTCGTGTGCAGGTGCTGAGGTCACTGTCTGGTACTCCCAAATCCATGACATCGCTGTCTCCAAGGTCATCTCTCTCTTCACCATCTCCACCTTGTTCTCCACTGGCAATAGACCCACTCCTAACTGGTGATGCTTTTTCAAGCCATATGGATTTTGATGATGCAGAGATAAGCACAAATCTCTCAGAACTCACTCTAAATGCTGGGAGTGGCAACTGTAGACTGGAAGAGCCTAGAACAGGAGATAAACATCTAGGTCAAGGTATGGTAACAAACTATTTGCATGCACATGCATGCATTCATTTTTAATGCCGTTTATAAAGCACTGAGAAACCAGTATTTCAAAAGCTGTCTGTCATCTTGATGTCTTCATGTTGAAAAATCTATTTAGCTCTGTGTTTGTCTTCCCTGGGAGAAAGGGTTGGTGTTTTAATTTGTACCTGAAAAATGCTGTTGATCTGATGAGTCATGCAGAAGGCTGTGCTTAGGTGTGTTTTTAGGGTACTTACGTGCACATATATGCAGAGTACAGGGATTTTGTATGCAAATAGGAATGATAGTGAGGTCCTTGGGTTAATTTAGTGCCAAAGTATTTGGAATACTGTCTAGTCTTTTCGTTCTGGGAGGTACAATATGCTCTACTGAGAGAAACCTTTTGGCCACGTTCTTGAGGAGAACTAGGAACACTCACTTTGTTAATAAATGATAATAGAAGTCCTTTTCCATCATGATGTCTTGCTGTGGTTCCCAATAAATCAGTGGCGATAAATTTATTAACTTGAGCTGAGCAGACATGTCAAGGCTGTGCTTGAATTTCTGCTGTTTTGAGGGGGATGGTCTCTTAGCAACAAAAACATGTTTAGATTGTGAGCATGATAAAATAAGGCATTTGGAGATAGTGGATATTCTCATACATGCATATGGCTTACTGGTGGGTGGAGAGGGCTCATCCCTTTTTTAGAACGATGGCTGGGTGGATGGAAAGGAAGAGGCAGTAGTCAGGGCACTTGTGTTAGGGCCTGACTGAAGCTGCTGTAGCTGGGTTTGATCAAATGGAGAGGTTTGAAATTACTGTAGTGAAGAAAAGCTTTGAAGCCAATGTAAAACTGTAAAGCTGCAGTTGTATGAACCAGCAGAGCAGTTTGGTTTTTGTAGGATGCTAAACCAACCTGTATGGATAAGGGGAAGTAACACAGTGTTATTGGTGCATTGAGGCTGACACTGTGACACAGGAACAGACATGAGTGCAGATCTTCCCCTCTGAGCTACCATTTTCCTACAAGCAAGAGGTATTATGCATTAGAGTAGGAAACACTAATTATTCTTATTAGAACTGGGCACTGATTAGTTTTAACCTTTTTAGCTCTTCAAGATTTGTCAAGGTTGTTAAAGTGAAAGCTCAGGTATTAAGCAGATTAAGTGATTATTGCTGTTAGCCAGTCAGCAGACAAAATAATCACCATAAGTGGTTTATTTCAGGGCAATAACGGGATGAGATTTTACTCCTCAGGCATTTTGGCTTGGGGTGGGGGAGTCAGTGTAACACCCGAAACGTGGTTGCCGGATCTGGGATGGTCAGTGCTTTGCGTCACGAGCTAAAGCACGTTCACATGTTCGTGTAAGTAGAGCTGAATGGTATATATATACCAGATTTGTTTCTTGGTTCTCTTAGAACAGAACCTCTGCTTCCTTTGAGGCTGAAGTTAGGTTTCCTCTCTCATCTGAGTGACACCTGAGCGATTTAGCTGAAATAAATAGCAAAACTTGGAACCTGGCGGAATCTGGCATTCTCTAAGGAAATGATGTGGATGGTAGGGCAGCACGTGAAGTGGTTCTTCAAGCCCTTGTCATGGTGTCTCCAGGAGAGACCATAGAAGGGAAAGCAGCAGGAAGAGAAGAGCAAACAACAAACAAAATATTGCTGAGGCTCCAGAGGAAGTGGAGGCAAGAGGGGAGACTGCCTTTTTTGATGAGGACTGGGTTAGGGATAAGTTGAGCAAACTGGATGGACATAAATCCATGGGCCCTGATGGGATGCACCTGTGTGTGCTGAAGGAGACAGTGGAAGTCATTGCTAAGCCACTCTTCTGATCTCCATGACTTAGAAAAGATGATGGAGAGGTGCCTAGAGACTGGAGGTTAGCAAATGTCACTCCAATCTTCTAAAAGGTTAAGAAGGAGGACCAGGTAACTATAAAACTGGTCAGCCTCACCGCCATCTCAGGAAAGGTGATGGAACAATTTGTCCTGCATGCTGTCTCTAAGGATGTCAAGGACAAGAGGGTCATTAGGGACAGTCACTATGGCTTCACTAAGGGGAAGTCATGCTTGACCTGATACAGCGTTTTGAGAGGGCATAACCAAATGGACAGATGATGGCAGAGCACTGGATGTGGTGTATCTTGACTTCAGTAAGGCCTTTGACACAGTCTCACATAGCATCCTTGCAGCCAAACTGAGGCAGTGTGGGCTGAATGGTTGGGTAGTGAGGTGGATTGTGAACTGGCTGCAGGATAGAAG
>VZRI01012577.1:378673-474811 GCA_013397515.1 Upupa epops | reverse complement strand
GCTGCTGGAGGGTGTCCAGCGTAGAGCAACAAAGATGATGAAGGAAGTAGAACAGCTCCCTTGTGAGGAAAGGCTGAGGGAGCTGAGTCTGTTTAGCTTGGAGAAGAGGAGGCTGAGGGGTGACCTCATGAATGTCTCTAAATATGTGAGGGGTTGGTGTGAGGAGGATGGAACCAGGCGCTTCTCAAGGTCATCTGGTGATAGGACAAGGGGCAATGGGTGCAAGCTGGAACAGAGAAGGTTCCATATAAATCTCAGAAGGAACTTATTCACAGTGAGGGTAATGGAGCACTGGAACAGGCTGCCCAGGGGGGTTGCGGAGTCTCCTTCTCTGGAGACGTTCAAGACCCACCTGGATCTGTTCCTGTGTGACTTGGTCTAGGTGATCCTACTGTGGCAAGGGTATTGGACTAGATGGTCCCTTCCAATCCCTAATGAATCTGTGATTCTATGATATGAGGAGAAAACCATGATGAAAAAAATATGAGAAATGTTAGGGTTAGTGTGCGAGCTGAATTAGTTCTGACCTCTTCCTTCGGCTTTCCATTAGTGTGATACCTCTCCAGGGACTTAAGACACAAAATCCAGGTTTAATGCTACTTAGCCACTGAAGTTCAGCGTGTGCATAGGGCTTGCAGAGCTGAGCTGCCAAGTCTCTTGCAAGAAGAAAAGTATGGAGGAGGCTGACTGCATGATGCGTCCTTAAAGGCAGGCATTTCTCATCATTTATGTTTTTACTTCAGCTTTCTTCTGGGCAGCCAGGTACTCCCTTCTTGCTCCCTCTGTATTCATCATCCTCAGGTGAAGTGGTCAAAAATTAAGGCCTTCTGGGTTTAGATGACTAGATGGCATTTCTAAAGGAGAAACAGGTTATGTGTTGGAGCCCAGCCTCCAGCGTTCTTCCCAGAAAGCAAGCTTCATGCGGTGGGATTCCTGGAGTGGCATTTCTGGGAGTGGTGTGTGAAGCTCAAACAACTTGACCTGAAAAGCCAACCAACAGGGAAGAAATTATTTTCGTATTAGAACTATGGAACAAGAAGTGCAAAGCAGCATTGGGGAAAGAAGAAACCTAGTTCTGGTCCTGCCCACATACTTCCAGCATAGCCCAAGACCAAGGGTGCAGCAGGAGCCATGTCCTGGCAGGCAGCCAGGGTTAGATGGATCAGTTTATTTCAGTTAATAATAAATACACTGTGTTACAGGTGCTAGCTTCCATTCTTGGGGTTTGGTCTGGGGGGAAAGGTCTGGACATTAATTTCAGGTGAGCAGTTCCATGAGGATAGCAAGATGAAAACCACCCTGTGGTTGGGATGTGAAAAGTGAAGGATAAATGGGCCAACTTGGTTGTTACCTGCAGCACCCTCTGCTGTTGACCATACACTCCTTGTATTGCTCCACGGTCCCCTCTTGACTCATATGCTTTTTGCACCAATGTTTTTTCAGAGCTGCTTTTAATTCTTTACCAAACAGATGTTTGTTTCTTTATTTCTTTAAATCTCTTTGTGACACTGTGTAAAAAAAAAAAAAAAAAACAACAAAAAACCACCAAACTCCACTCCAAGCCTGCTTTTTTATGAAGAAAATAAGTGATATAACTGTGTATTGGTCTGTGGACATGTGCTTTCCTGAGGCTATGGCAAAAGGGCCCCTTCTGAAGGATGAAAGCCCCTTGGAGAGGATTGCATTGCAACACTTCTGCTATGGGTTACAGCTGCTCCCAGTGTGGCAGCCCAGCACCTCCTCAGTTGAGCAGGTCTCCAAAGCCCTGACAATGAGGGAGAATGTAGAGCTGGGTATGTCCCAGTTAGTGCTCATTAGGTACCTTGGCAGGCAGAGTTTTCCAGACTCTGACCTGCAGCACATCTCTGATGGTTCAAGTGAAAAGATGCAGAATTTACAGAAGTTTATAGGGTGTTTCTCTGCTTTGCAGCACAACACCTCTATGCAAACTCCTTGCTTCATCTTCCACTTTTTGCTACCTACTGCACGTAGCTGCTTCCTTAATTCCTGTCTTCTTTCTTTCTATATTTACCCAGTTGACCAGTTTTTTCTAGACCTATCTGTCCTCTGTAAACTAACCTTTTGGGTCTAGGGGTAGGCGAGTGATATTTGTTTGCTGTTCCTTCTCTTCAAAGCTAAACTTGGTATGAGCTCTTCAGGCATATGTATACCCCTGCAGATTATCCATGCTTGGCCAGGGTGTGCTCAGCAGTGTGTGTCCAGGTGCTGCTCTCTGGGTAGCTAGGACCAAAAGTCCTTACTCTCTGCTTAGAGTGACTTGCAGTAGGAGCTTTTTTATCACTCCTTGTTTATAACTTCTTTAGAAGTTCTGCTGCTCCTGCACGTTGCCCATCTTCTCATGGTTGGGCACATTCCTGAA
This sequence comes from Upupa epops, assembly GCA_013397515.1. Taxonomy (NCBI): domain Eukaryota; kingdom Metazoa; phylum Chordata; class Aves; order Bucerotiformes; family Upupidae; genus Upupa; species Upupa epops. The sequence goes on along the minus strand of VZRI01012577.1, from coordinate 472,431 downwards.
GCAGTGACTTGACAGTGACAAGCACAGCCTGCCCTACCTTTCCTTCAGAAAATATGCTGTTGCTTAATAATACTTGGGTGGGGGAAAAATGCAATTTAAGGGAAGGATAGGTAAAAAACCTGCTCCTGATCCACAGTTTACAGAGTTTATTAGGGTTGGAAGGAGCCTTCAAAGGCCGTCAAGTCCAGCTCTCCTGCTCAAGCAGATTACTGAAAAGCATAACCGCCTAAAAGCCTAAATCAGCTACACAATCCTCGTCCAGACAGGTCTGAAACATCTCCAGAGCCATGGACTCCACAACCACCCTGGGCAGCCCGTTCCAATGTTAATTAACCCTTACTGTAAAGAAGTTTTTCCTTATATTGAAGTGAAACTTGCTGTGTTCAAGCTTGCATCCATTACTCCTTGTCCTGTCTGATGCAACTGAAGAAAGCATTCCTTTCTTCTTGACACCCAGCCCTCATGTACTTACAGAAAGTAATTAAATCCCCTCATAGCCTTCTCTTGTCTAAGCTAAAACTCCAGGTGGTTTGTTGCCATTAACACCTGTGTTTTTTATATTTTCTGATAGGTATAAATACAGTTGGAGGGGTGGCACCGAAGGTGGCATGTGTGTCAGCTGCAGTGTCTGATGAATCTGTCGCTGGAGATAGTGGGGTGTATGAGGCATCTGTGCAAAGGTAAGCATTGGACTCTGTAGGAAGAACCCAGTGACTGAGCTTTGGCCCACAGGAGCCAGCTGGAATACTTCTGGTTACAAAGGCTTTTTGTAATTTGGTGGTAAAGTTCTCAATCTTGGATTCTGTAATACTTGTGAACAGACCATGAGCAGGTTGAATTTGATGATCAGAATGACCCATGTGTCCCATAATAGATGTAGCTGCAAACAAGCTCACAGAGAACTCTCTGAACAGCTGCTCTGTTTGGGAAGGTGCTGGTAAGCTGTGACTGCTGCCTTGACAGGGGTAGTAAAGCCATCTGGTAGGTGTGAAGTTCCACTCCTATCAGTCAGACACTCTGGTGGCAGTGACAGCCCTCAGTCAGTGTGAGAGGACTTTGGGACATTTAACGAAGATAGCAGAAACCCCTTGAACTCCTCATGGGTGTGTATGTGCAGGTCCTGAGTGCCTGGATCGAATACATGATTTCTGCAGATCTTCTTCCCCTAAGTGCATAGCTCCTAGCTTGAGTTGGCAGTTACTCCTCTTGCTGGGTTTCTGGACCTCCTTTATTGCTGGCTAAAGCTATCTGGGGTGGTTTTACAAAAGTTCTCTAGAAGGTACTAATTTGATACCTGGTACAGGTCTGCGTCTAACGTGGGTTCTGCCTCTGTTTTTATTGAGATCAGGTCATTTGTTTCATGCTGTAGCGGTGCAAATTTTCTCGTTTCCAATTTCCCCTTTACATTCATTTGTGATCTTCATTAGATCTTTAGACAAATGAGTAATTTTTTATGTTTACAGCCCAGTTTAGTTTGATGAGAAGGTGCAGTGTTTCCTTAAGCCAGGCAGTCAGGCAGTTGGATGTCTTAAGGCCCCTAAGTCCCTACAGTGGCACAGATGTTGTTTGGGTTGTTGATTTACTGACTGTTTTAATGACTCCAGTGCCATTTCATCCCCATTTATATGGGGAGACATGGTGCGTTCTCTGCAGCTGAAATGTAATGAAATGCAAGAGAGTGCTAAGTAATACGGAAAATACTTCAAGGAGAAGAAGGCTAATCCCATTTTCATGTGCTACAGCATAGCCACTGACTCAGTTAGACAATTAGAGCAGTTTCGGATACTTTACAGAGCATAAAATGTTGTTGGGGTAGGAGGAGGCCTTTGAGAGGGAAACGATGCAGGTAGCTGGTTTAAGAAAGGCCAGTCGGTATAGTCTGTCACTTTTAATGTGCTTAGAGAGCTTTGATTTCATTGAAATGAAAGAAAGACTCAAATACAATAAAACTTAAGAATTTTTGCTGTCATGATTGCAGTTCGTAAGTCTTACTTCTGTTGCTGGGCAGTCAGCTGTCTTTACTAAAATCCAGTCAACAGGAGCCTTTACAAATCCCCCACTGCCTTATTTTTGCAGTCTTTTGTGTGGCGTTTTTGGCAGTGAAGAAGGAAGGCATATGACTTTCTGCTGATAAGCACTGTAATGCATACTTCCAAGGATGAGTGCACTTACTTCTTAATTGAGGCTTTCTTTTAGCTTCTAGGTTTACAAAGTCCATATACCCAGCCCCTGAGTGGAAAAGATCTTGTATCACCTAACTGCTAGCACTTCACTGATAGGGAAATCACATCCTTAATTGTCTTTGACTTCTTTCAGAACGTGTGTGTCAGAAGTGATGGTGTTTGACAGTGATGATACAGAAGCAGTTGGGACAGCTAAAGTGCAGATTGCCATGAGGTAAGCGGGACACATGTTTATTGGATTTTCTTTCCAATTGAAAAAAGATATATGGAATTTGAAAGGTAGTGCTATCTTAGCCTCTTAGCCTGTGTATCCTGTTCTGATAGCATAAACTAACTATGGCCCACTTCGTAGTGTAGTCAAGAGTTAGACTCCAGGAGGCCCTGCTGTAGTTTTGCCTTATTTGTGAATTTTTAATGCTGTTTTTGTCAATGAAGTAAGTGGAACGCTCATTTATGTGAGTTCAGGGCAGACCTCTCTAACAGTAATCCCTTTTTGTGTTTTTCCTCAGATATGATGACAAAAATAAACAATTTGCAATACTGGTCATCCAGCTGAGTAATGTTTCAGCACTGCTGTTACAACAAGACCAGAAAGTGTAAGTGGGTGAAATGCTTGAAGGATTTATATGTTCCAGTAGGAATTAAGGAGATCATAGAATCATAGAATGGTTTGGTTTGGAAGGGACCTCAGAGATCATCAAGTCCCAGCCCCCTGCCATGGGCAGTGACATCTCTCACCAGACCAGGTTACCCAGAGCCCCATCCAACCTGGCCTTGAACACCTCCAGGAATGGAGCAGCCACAACCTCCCTGGGCAACCTGTTCCAGTTCCACAGCACCCTCACTGTAAAGAATTTCCTCCTAAGATCAAATCTAAATCACACTTCTTCTAGCTTGAAACCATTTCCCCTTGTCCTGTCACTATTTTGGGTTTCATTCACACTTTGTGTGAAATGTACCCTTTCTGAAATGGTTCCACACTTGATGTGTAGCAACACTTACGAACTAATAAACCAGCAAACTGACTCAAGGTGTAGTTGTTTCCTCAGAGGTCTGTGTTTGCAGGAAAAGCCTTGCCTGGCATTAGCACCAGCCAGCCAGGCTCTTCAATGTAGTAGTGCTCAAAACAAATGCACTGAGAGGGAAAGGCTGTTTGTTCTGCTACAGATCTCATCTTTGCACACCTGCACAGCTTCTGCTAGACTCATTCCAGGAACATGTATTTGAAATTCAGCTGTGTGCTGAACAAGGTGACAATGATCTGATTTGCTTTGAAACAGCAGTTCCTACCTGCAGAGGGTACATTAGTGGTGAGGCAAGCTGTACAGTCACAAACAGCCATGGAAAACATAATCCTGTGATCTTCCATTACAGGATTTGGAAGGATGAGGTCTGTGGCAACTCTTGCCACTTCCTATCTGTGGTGGTGTGACAAGATGTTCCTTTTTCCTCCGATGACTGATACTGTAGAGAATAGGATAGGACAGTAGCATCCACAGTGCTTAGAATGACTTTCATTCACACGTTCAAGGAGCTGTTGCAATGGAGGGAAGCGCAAACCTGTGAGGTAGTACTGATGGCAGTGTTGTTTTCAACAGGAACATCCGTGTGGCTGTCCTGCCCTGCTCAGAAAGCACAAGCTGTTTGTTTCGCACGAGACCAGTGGACGCTTCAGACAATCTTGTGTACAATGAAGTGTTCTGGGTTTCTATTTCTTACCCGGCTTTACGCCAGAAGACATTAAGAGTCGACGTTTGCACTGTAGATAAGACTCACCTTGAAGAATGTTTGGTTAGTGTGAATTTCTATTTTAGTATCTTTGTGTTTGTTTCCTCTTTTTATACATTCTAAGCTCTGAAATGTGGCAATTTCTGTGAAGGATATCATGGTACTCAGCTCTGTGACCCCAGACAGTGATCTCTGAAATTACAGTTTTGATACAGAAAAGAATCTATTAGTTCTGTAACAAAACATTTATCTATTGATGACTTTGTCGGAGTATTAGGTCTCCCTTCTCTCATGATTTAATGTGAAACACTACCTATTTTTCTTCCTTTTGGAAATGTTTGTTGCAATGTAATTGAGAAAGAACTTAGAGGAATTGGGAAGCCACTGTCAAATATTAAAGATCTGTAAAGGACTTTTTTAAACTGTTGTTAATCTACACTATTAACATCCACATGGGTATCATTTTTACAGTGCTAGGATTGCCATACCCAGCTGACCATGTTGCTCTAAGAGGTTTTTTGTTGCTTGGTATTTCCTGAGGAGAGTGGAACATACGTAAAACTAAAATGCCTTGGTTTGAGGCAGCGATTTGCACATTTCTTACAAATTTCCTCTTCTTGTCCTGTTTTTACTTTGAAGCCCTGACTGTAATTTATCTTGGCTGCAGTAGCACTGTTCACACTTGTACTGTTCATACTTGTAGATTCCTGTGCAAAGGAGCTGTAGTGAAACACTTGCTAATTGAGTTGGAAGCCCTAGATGATGTTAATTAGCAATAAAGCGTTACCAGTGCTGCTGAAATGGGGACAAACACAATATTTTCCTCTTTTTGTCAAACTTCCCAAAGTCAAGCAGTCTGATTTTTCACTCTGATTTCTTCTTAGTGGTGTGATTGTCACTGGTGTTATTACTCCACTAAAACTGTGGGTTTGCTCTCAACAGGGTGGAGCACAAATTAGCCTTGCTGAAATATGTAGATCTGGAGAGAAATCAACCCGCTGGTATAACCTCCTCAGTTACAAATATCTGCAGAAGCAAAACAGGAAAAGTAAACAAGGAAACAGTCACTCTGAAGTACCCTGCACTGAAAAAACAGTAAGAACAACTGCTTAAATCAAACAAATGGCTTCTGAGCAGCAGGGTTTATGTGGCTGGAGGACTGCTGTAATAGAAGTGAAGGCTGGTGTGTTTATATTTAGAACTTGGGCTAAATCCCTACTGAAAAACGTGTCCCTCACCCGGATGAGATGTGTTCTGGTGTAAGTGACAGTTCAGTGAGCTGTGGTGGACTCGCTGGATGAGTCAAGAGACAGACTTAGCTGAGCACGTGCATGGCATGCAGTACGCTCAGCCTGCAGCTGCACACGTGCATATGCTGGTGTAACTGGGGGAGGAGAGCCAGGAGTGCTCACACGGGCTTCACCAAGTACTCTGTGTGCAGTAGGCTGCTTGAGCTGTGTGAATGTAGAAATAAGGAGTCTCTCCTGCCTCAGAAGGATGCTGGTTAGGGCTGTTCTGAGCAGAAAGGATGGTCCCTTTGCTGCTTGTCACAGTCCTAGCTTCACAAGAAGCCTCTCGCTCTCCTCAGGACTCTGTCTCGACACTCTTAGAGCAGACAGCTGTTGAACTGGAAGCTGTGGAGAAGAAACTGGAGGAAAGCAGAAGCACTTTAACTAGTGGAGAGAGCTGGTAGGTAGCATCCCACTGTCTTGGCGTGGTGGGGTGATCAGATTGTTTGGGGAGAAAAAAGCAGATAATACAGAGCTTTGGGTGACTTTTTCTGTCTCTTGTTTTTTTTGGTGAGAAATTATGTTTCTTCTGTTCTGGAGATTGGGCTTGGGAGATAAGAACAAAGCTGAGAGATGTTGAAAATAGTCAGTAACACTATCCTAATGGTGTTATATACAGAGTTTTGTGAATGTCTGTGAAAGCTTCACTGTATGGTGCGAGGCTTTGCGTGACTGTTAGTTTTGGCTGCTGCCTACATGATTCGGATTTTATCGATGAACCCCAACTTTTGAAATAAAAATCAAGCTTGACCAATGAGTTGTTAAATTGGGGTTAGTGACATCCTGAGAACTTCCCTTAAGATGCTCTCACATTAAGCTCAGTCCACAGTCTGAACCCTCAGCCTGCTGCTTTTGAGACAAAACCAGTGCAAATTTTTTGAGTGTAGTGATCACGTTCTAGTACAGCTTTATTCCAGGCTAATTTATTCTCTTATAAAGCTGTGTTTGTGTAACCTCATTGGCTCCAGGACCTGCCGGAAGACATGTTTCTGTGCACCAGCTTACAGGAGGCACCTCCTGCTGCAGCACCACAGTATTGTCCAGAACAGGCTAGTTCACTAACCAAGCTGTTCTTAACAGGCAAGACGAAGAGGGTCCCGATCAGGAGGAACAGGATGAGATCTGTGAAAATGAAGCAGAGGAGGAAGAATTTTGTGCTGGAAAGTCACTGTGGGAAACAGATGAAAGTCAGAATTCCCAGCTGTGCATGGAAATAGCAGTGAAGGTAAAGTCAAGAGCCTTTTGAAAAGAGAGATAAGCTAAGCTTCCCTATGCTTAGCTGACAGGGTTGCTGTTGAGCTGAGCAAGGTTCCAGCAGCTAGTTGAAAGTTCATCATTGATGTTGAAATGTTTATTTACTTGAAATCTGTTAAAATAAATCTGTGTGACTATTTTGTTCCACAGTTAATAGAGTATCTTTTCATGCTTTCTGTTTTCTGTTCATGAAATCAGTTTTCATTCCAAAAGTGGTTGTAGTCTGTCCATGCGTGTACATGCAGTGATTGGGATCTGTGCTGCAGATGCACAACAAATGAGGGAATGGTCTTTAAAATCATCCCTCTGTTCTGTGTGAGGCTGCTGGGTCACACTCATGTCCTGCATCAACAGGCAGAGCTCGTTGGAATCAATTGTGTTGCTCTGCAATCGATAAATGCAGAGCCCTTAGGGAGTGATACAGTTAACGTAGCAGACACTGAGTTCAAAGGGTGAAGTGTCAGGACACCCTGCATGAAAAGGGCTAAAGAATATCTGGGTTTGAATGCAATGCCTCTGGGACTGTAAGCAGAGACAAATCACAGGTGGCTGTCGGACAGCCTGGGTCTGTGTCATCGCTGAGATGGCAAGCTGGCGTTCACACTGCAGTGTCTGTCTTTCAGGTGGATAAAGAGACAAACACAGAGAGCCTCACACAATCTTCTACTGTAGTTCGTCCCAAAGACAAAAGAGCATCAAATCCAGCCCAGACACAGTTTGTCCGAGGCAGCACTATCATCCGCTCCAAAACATTTTCTCCGGGACCGCAGAGTCAGTATGTGTGTCGGGTAAGGAAAACGCAGCCCTGGGCTGGTATCTGCTGCTTTTCATTAATGAATGCGTGACACCAGCATTCACTTAGTCTGAATTTCTCACAGAGACCTGACACAGCTTTATTCTTCTCCCCTTTGGCTTCAGAATGGCAGTGTCCTCACCTCCTAGAGGTTATCTTTCCTTGGAACAAATAGTATTAAACACAAATTTCTGAAAGATAGATGTGTACCTACACTGGGGTATGTGCAGCATGTTGAGATAGCCAAACAGCAAACCTGGAAGAGTTGCTGTAAGACAGTGATATATAAGCTGCATATCAAACCCTTTTGTGCTGCATTAAGACTGCTCTGTGTTACTTTGAGCTGAGCTGACTGTGTTGCTCTGACTTCAGATGAGGTGAGCATGAAAGCCTGATAGAAATGGAAAGGTAGGTAGGTACCTGATAATGTTAGCAGAAAAACTGTGGAAGCTCAAAAGTCTGCAGTGTGCTTTGTCTGATGGTAATGGAACTGGCCACTTTCTGGAGCAGGATGTCACTTCCACTGCTTTGAAATGTTTGTTCACAATTATATATTGGATTGAGGGTCAGCCTTAACTATAAATAACTCATCTTCTAAATTGAATTGGCAAACAAGCAAACACTGCATTTTATCACTCATGACCTGTCCAAAGTGAGCAAGCTCTTCAGAGAGCTCAGCCAGATCTCTTGTGTAGGTTTTTTCAGATAGAGAAACAGATGCTTCTACTCTAAACCTTATTTCATTTGCAGCGGTGGCCTGTGCTGGGATAGCAGAGGTGTGGTGTCCCAGAACACACAGGTTCCACAGGCTTGTGCCCTGCTCCCACCTTTGAGAATGAACATGAGAAAAGAATCAAGCTCTACTTGATCTGAGCTTTTTTTAAGGATGTATGGACAATCACAGGAGAAGGCAGGCTCTGTGTGTGTTTATTGTGATAGCTCTGAAAATGAAAAATCCAGCAGGATAGCTTACAGGTCACCTGCATCTTGCATCATTTTATGAGTTGGAACTTCTGTTTCTAGGCTGTTTTGCCCAGCCTTGTTATTTATGCAGGAGAAAGGCAGTTATACACTCACCTCAAGTCTATCCATACACGCTGTTCCCAAAAGGGGATAGAATTCAAGGCTGGCAGCAGGATCTGGCTGTGCCAAATGGATTGCATGTTGTATACTCAGAGCAGGGTTGCAGAATTGTCTGCTGCAACCTTCCACAAAGCTTCAGTGTAGTGGCTACACCCCTGCTTATAATCGTGCACAGAACCCTCTGATCTTGCTAATGATGTGTGCATCCACTGCTGGTACTTCTTTCGGTAAAAATATGTGGTTTTCTCTTTTATTTCCAGTTGAATCGCAGCGATAGTGACAGTTCAACACTATCCAAAAAGCCCCCCTTTGTTCGAAATTCAATGGAGAGGCGCAGTGTCAGAGTGAAACGGGTAAAAACATCACCACTTTTTTTGCCTCCAGCATAGATGCTTTGGAAAACCAGAAAACTGTTTTAAAGGAAGAATTTGCAAACTCAAACCAGTTGCCTTGTGCTTTTATTCACAACCTTTTCTTTGTGTGAGAAGTCACTCAAGGCTACTTTTCTTTGATACGTGAGAATATGACAGGAATGTTTAAGGTGAAACTTGTAGAACAATCAATGTAATGAGGTGCTGTCTGGTATTTTCCACCGAGTCAGATCAGAAGCAGCACAAACCGTTTTGCTGTGTTTGTTGCTGTGAGATTCTTAAATGCCTGTAATAAATGTGAGGAGCTGGGGGAGTGGGTGAGGAGAACGGTATCTCAGTGCTCTGGTGACTCTTGTAGTGAGTCTCTGCCACACAGTGAACCTCTGTCCCTGTTGTGATGGCAGTCACTTAAATTCCCTAGGATACCGATGTTCATCTCCTAATTACATAAGTTTCTTGAGGCAGCTTGAGTTTGAAACTAGCAGAAGGCTGCACATTACTGGAAGAAACAAACGCAGGTTTTTCTGCTATATTATGGATTGCTCAGAAGTTGAGATGTTAAACTAGGGAGCAAGGTGTGCAAGCAAGACTTGTCTGATTTGGAGAGGCTGCTAAGGACAGCTTTTAGTGAATCCCAAAATTGAAAGGCTTATATAGAGGATTTGCTCGCGTTCATGCTTTCTGTCATGGGACAGACTGGAAGAAAGCAGGATTGGTAGTGCTGTATTTGGCTCTTCCAGGGGGAGTGGTCAGGACAGTTCTCATCACTGTGTTCATGCACCTGTTCTAGCCTTCAGTCAAGCCCTTTGGTACGGAGCGCCTAATTCGCACTTCACTGGACCTGGAGCTGGACCTGCAGGCATCAAAAACCTGGCATGATCAACTGCTTCAGGAGATATCAGTGCTGAAGGAGCTGAAGGAACAGCTGGAACAAGCGCAGAGTCAGGGTGAAAAGGAGTTGCCGCAGTGGGTGAAGGATGATGAGCGATTTCGACTGTTGCTGAGGCTAGTGGAAAAACAGGTGAGTAGCACCTGCCTGGGAGTTCTGCTGAATGTATTTGAGAAACACGGTGCTTGGGACAGTCAGAAAGTGATGTCTTGGTACCATAGTCACTGTGTCTGCCACTTGCGGCTCAAATAAAGCAAGTGTTTCATAATGGAAGCTACAGTCCTTGAGTTTCTGGCTCTTCTCAGAGAACTGCAAAGCCCCTTCCTGCTCACAGATACGAGGGTTAGGGAGATGGCAGTTACATCTTTTCCTTCTTCTAAGAGAAGTAATAGCTGCATAAAACTTGTGCATGCATAACACTTGGCTTTAGAATAGGATCCTTAGGCATATGAAGTCAGTTGATAGCAGACATTTGGCTTTCAGAACTTGTAGAATCTCTCTTTCCACAGGGCAGGGACTGCCTATGGGAAAGAGACAGAACTAATGACCAGGAATTAACAAACAGTTCATTAAACATTTTTCCTTGCATTTGTAACAGTTATCTTTCATTGTGTTAGTGCTTTTCTGGAGAGGTTTTAAATAAAAATTATTAACTTCAAAAGGAATGGGGTTACAGATAAGGAAGGCAAACCCTCAGAAAATCTGAACATGCCTGGGTAGATGATGAGCAAGAGGGGCAGCCTGCTGTCATGTTCAGGTTTGTGTTCTTTTAAAAATACTACTCCATAGCTGATTATCCTTGAGGCGCTGAACCTTTTGTTCTTTACTGGTGTTCATCCCCTGAAGAGTTCTTTTAGTCCCAAACCTGTGCATTTTCCAGCACAGAGGGGTTTTTATTACATTACCTATTTACAACTGTGCTAATAAAAATAAAGTCAGGTGCAGGCTCGCAGTCTGTAAGAGGTGTCGTGTGTCAGCATTAGCACTTGCCTTCTGTCTGCATCATATCCTCCTACATAGGCTCCTTCTCAACTTCTGTGACTTGCAGAGGCAACTCTGCTGAAATTAAGTTGTGAGGGCACCTGGAGTGAGTTTGCAGGAGGGTGGGTTGGGTTACCACTTTTGCATGCGCTGATCTGCTGGCATAAAAAATACATCAAGAAGATGCAAAGAAGGTGCAGGTAACACCCCTAATTCTTACCGAAGTGGGGCTGGAGAAGACCTTACATAAAATTCTGTATCACAGTGGTTAGCTGACAAGCCTTCAGCTCAGTTTCTGTGCCTGATCATTTACAGAGTCAGCAGCTTCCAAACTCCTCAGACCTACAGCTGTATCTGGAGATCAGTTGGGATAAAGTGACTCCTAGAAACACAAGCATCTCTCTTCTGTTACTTGTTTAGGTGGAAAAAACAGAACACAAGTGTGAGCTGAAGGCTGATAAAATGATGAGAGCTGCTGCCAAGGATGTTCACAGGCTTCGAGGGCAGAGTCGGAAGGAGCCTCTGGAAGTACAGTCGTTCAGGTAATTACAGGTTCCCTGATAAAGGGGAGGTGAATCTGACCCCTACTGTGATTTTTCTGTGCTTGACTAAGATGCTGATGAGGAAGGCTCACCTTTGTAGAAGCAGTTAACTGCTCAGCTTAGACAAACACTTCTCTATTTTTATATCAGTGTGTAAGGTGTGAAAGTCAAAGAAACCAGCTGCAGGAATGTGTGTGACCTCAGACCAAGCAGCAGTGCTCCATCCTAACCATTCCCTACCTGGCAGCAAATTCCCTGATCTTTTGTTTCACAGAGCAACCCTTTGCAGTAACCCAAAACCATCCCTTTCAGAAGTGCCTTTTTGATAAGTCTGTGTTGCGAGTTCACTGTAAGGGCAGTTCAGGTGCGCTCTGTAAGAGGTGGAGGCTGTGGGAGGACATACTGGTGCTCTTTGTGGTGACAGCTGGTGTGATACATTCAAAGATGGAGGGTGGACATTCCTGGCAAGAATTCTGTTGCATTAACAACTGATGATCCTTTTTTAGAGAGAAAATGGCATTTTTCACACGGCCGAAGATAAACATTCCAACGCTCTCTGCAGATGATGTGTGATTGCCATAAAGTATTTCCTTTCCGGACAATTCTACAAGTGCAGTTTGGTTTCTCAAGTTATTTATGTGGTAAAATGAAGGTACCAAGGCATTTGTATATTAGAGCTTTTGTCAGTATGTGGATGTTTTGAAGATTTTTAGGTTAAAGTTCTATCATCACAGAAACCAGCATTAAAGTGACAAGATTGTATAGTTTGTATATTTAGGAATGTATTTTTGGGAAATAGAATTTTAAATAAGAACAGATGCAGCATAAGGTGCTGTTATTCTTAAATAATGCTGTTTAGACTTTTTTGTACAGCTCTATCTTTTAGCAGTTTTACTGCAATAAAAGAACTTTGAAGGAACCTCACCCCTATCTTCTATGATGTCCTACATCAGACTCTCCTCTGAGTGATGTGTTTTGTGCCCTGTGGGGAATGCAGGGAGCTGGGTTTGGCTCCCAAGTGCTGTGAACGAATTCTGTGTGAGCTATGAAGCATTTGTGTTTCCTGACAGGTCATAAAAGTGGGTGTGAAGTTCAGAATACTTGCACTTTTAACGTTTGTACTGCAGCTCATGTCTGTAATGGGTCTGTTGAGGTAACGTGGGGAGCCCATTGAAACCACTGCTGTGGGAAGAGGGCTGCAGGTTTTAAGTCCATTTTAGCTTTTTCCAATAAAGTGACCTTTCTGGACACTTCTGGCTCTTTGTCTTGTGTGAATCACAAAATCATTGAGGCTCTGAAAGACTTCTGAAATCATCAAGCCTAGCCTGTGACCTAACATCACCACAGTAAGCTAGACCGTGGCAGTAAGTGCTACATCCAGTCTTTCTCAAACACCTCCAGATTGCGGGGCTTTTCTGTTACTAGCTTTTCACTGGATCGTCAGCGTTGGAAGGGACCTCCAGAGATCATCTAGTCCAACCCCCTGCCAAAGACGGGCTTCCCAGAGCATACAGCCCGGGGCTGCACCCCAAGCAGGTTGAGAGCATCTCCGGAGGAGACTCCACAGCCTCTCCGGGCAGGGCAGCTTGTGCTTTTTTTATGTGTCCTGCTCTGTAAGTCCTTCAGACCAGGCAGTTCTGAGAGGCAGCTGGTAGGGTTAGTCCTGTGGAGTAACTTGAGTGGCCCGTGGGTGCTCCCTTTTGTTCTAAACAGGGGGTTTAATTTAATAAAGGTGCGTTACTAACCCGGCCCCTAGTTCGTTACCTTGGAGTACTTGGTCACCTCAAGAGCCCCTCCGTGCACTGCTGATCCAGCGTGGCCCTGCCCGGCTTCTGCATGTGCTCGGGGCTCTCGGGCCCCCACAGCACTGGCAGTCCATGGGTTTGTTAGGTTCCCTTCTCTGCCCTTTTACTAACGTATCCCCGGTAATACCACAGGACGCCAGGCTGGAGTGGCCTCCCACTCCATCCGCCCCAGCTCTGCCTGGCACAGCCTGGTCAGGCCCAGCCGGAGGAGCCGCCGTTCGGACACTCGGGTTTGCTGTCCCGGCGCTGTCCGCTCCGTCCCGCCCCGCCGCCAGGGGGCGCTGCCGCCGCCCGCTGGTTCTCGTTCTGACGTCACTTCCTGTTCCGACCGCCCGAGGATGGAGGCACGCGTGGCGGAGTCGGCGGCTCGGCTGGAGCGGCAGGTGCGGGCGGGAGCGGAGCCGCCGGGAACCGGGCACGGGGCAAAGAGGTCGGGCATGGCACCTGCTCCCGCGGTGGTGGGGGAGGTTCTCGGGCCCCGCCGAGGAGAGGCCTGGACCGGGCGGGGAGTGCTCTGAGGGGAGCTCGGGCCTCCTGGTGAGGAGTCGGGGCCCGTTGGTTACCGAGGCCCCTGTCCGGGTGGGCCGTTCCGCACTTGGCTCTTCCCGGTGAGGAGGAGTGAGTATGAAGTGCTGCGAAAACCTGCCCAGAAGGAAGCGCTGGAGCTCTTGGTGCGGACGCGAGGACTGCTCGCTGTGGGTACCGCTGCACGGGCAGCTCCAGCAGGGCTGGGGAATCGCTGTCGGAGGGGCTGCGGGAGGGCCGGTCCTGGCCTTCCCGAACAGGGTGAAAGCATCGATGAGGGGCTCAGGGTTGGGAAGAATAGTGATGACAACGATTTTTCAGTGACTGTAACAGTTTTTTAAAAGTCGAACTGCCAGGTCTGTCTTGGTCAGTGAGTGATGTTGACAGTAGAGCACAGAGACATCTTCAGGAGAACTTTTAACTCCTACAGGTTGCTATCTCATATTGCTCCAGGACCACGTAAGTGAGAGGTTCTGGATGTCTGGCTTTTTTTTTTCTCAAGGGACTTTCAGTATGTTCTACACTCACAATTCAAACATGCAGTAAGCACTAATATAAAATGTTGATAATAAATCTGGCTGTTGAATCTGTGCAGCTTCTCTTTGCCTTTTTTCATTTCCCCTTTGTAGCTACTAGGAGAGGAAGGGCATCTCAGGGATTCCACTGAGGTGCTTCAACCTTTGCTATCACTGCCATCAGATCTTTAGTTCATAAACAAACTCCAGTCACTCCAAAGCAAGAGGGCCAGTGTTCAGCTCTTCAGGAAGCTGTATGGAATTGCTGCTGTCTCACTCCAACTCACATGCTCCCAGGTCCATCTCACTCCCACCCACATGCTCCCAGGTGCCAGCTCCAGGAGCCTGTTGTGATCCAGCTGGCAGGAGTCTTTGGAAAAGAATGCAGCAAGGAGCATATGCTGAGCTGTTGCATTGAGTGGGCTCAGCAGAGGCCTAGCAGAGTACACACAGAGGTACAACTGTTCAGGAAGCAGGAAGCAACATGGGTGCTTGTTCCCTTCGCCTCACTCTCAGGCCTTTTCTTTCCTTTCTTAGTGTTCTATTGCAGTAAAGACAGAGACAGAGGCCTGTGCAAGTTTTCTGGTTCATTCAGTGGGGTCTTTGGAAGGTGTTCTTAAATGCTAAGGGAAAAGTAAGGATTATTTTGATCCTATTGAAAAAGCTGTAGTTTTTTTGTATTCACAGGTGAGGGGAAGATTTCTAGTACTCAGCTGACCAAAGAGCCCTTGGAGATGTCAGCATGGCCTCATAATTTCCGCAGCTTCTCATGAGGTGGTCATCAGGTATGACCCTTTACTGACAAGTTGTGATATGTCCAGGGCTGTGCAGGTAGAATAATCCAAGGTGATGCTTCACATCTTGGACAGCAGCTTTTTCAGCTTTTTCCTTCCTTTCCTCAGTTACATATTCTGTAGGTCAGAGATGTGGTGATGGTGTCTCCCTTGCTTAGTTGGATGGTGCTGTGAGATGAGGGAGCAGTCCTGAAGAGTATCTGTACTTCTGTGTAGTGGTTTGCTTTTCAGAAAGAACATTCAATTTACTGTAGTTCTCTAGTAATACCTGGCATTCAGAGCTGGTTTGAGAGAGGATTGGCTTTATCACATGTTGCTGGGATACATTTAATACCTGTATTTGAATGTATAAACATCTTTCTCTGTGAGCTTGACTATGTGGTTATGGCTATGGGGGTCATGAGAGTCATAGCTTATCTCCAGTTGGAAGTGGCCTTTAAGAATCATTGAGGCCAACTACCTTGTCCTTGCAGGACTACCCAGAACTAATTCATACGGTTAAGACATCTGTCCAGATGCTCCTTCAACAGGCTGGATGCCCCTGAGACCGGTTCCAGTGACCACCCACCCTCTCAGTGAAGACCTTTTGCCCACTCCTCAGTATGAACTTGACCTGATGCAACTTCGTTCGTTTGCTCATGTTACCAGATTAAGGAGGGTCATGGGTGCTGTTTGCTTCCTAACTGGCCCATGACATAGGCTGCTCTCATTGCCAGTTGTGGAGCTGAGCAGCTATCCCAGTCCAGCTGCTATGATCCAAACCCTATCATCTGTGGAGTTAGAGTTCAGGCTTCTCTGGTGGGTGGTTTTGAACAAAGAGTTAATTTAATCATCTGTATTAGCTGTTGAGGAGCACAAAAAGGGAGACTTCCATGGCAACAGCAGTACTGGGGTGGGCAGGTCAGCCGCCATGGTGACTTTTGCTTTGAGATCACACTCAAGTGACATTAAGACTGTTCCTGAAATCTTCTCAAGAGGAGAAACACAAAACATGATAGAAACCTTTGTTCTGGGTTCTGGCCTTGCACATAGGTGAAGGTCTTTCTTCATCCTCTCATGTAGTCTAACAGTATGGAGAGAAGCTCCAGTAAGATACTGGTCATTCATCTGCTGCAGATCTAAACCTGTGTGTCTGAAGGCATTTGTGATTGTGGAGCAAAATCCAAATCACATTTCTCTTCTGAAGTTTGCCAATGATACTGAAGAGTCTTGGTGGCTGTAGCTTTGGGGGAATCTTAGTGTAGGAGGAGTAGGTGTGAACTGCTGGTTGCATTGGATGAACAGTGAGTTTCACTTCATAAGCTGAATCTGGATCTGGACAGTGTTTATCCGCAATGCAGAACTCTCCTATGGATCTTGCTATACTGTCCTGAGGCTGGTGACCTTGCTAGAGAGAAAGTACTACTGGGTGGACCCAGAATTTAGAGATAAAGTGATATTAGTAATGGAAGATGTCCTTGTGCTTTTCTTCAGGTATGTGTGAGGGGCTTGGGGGGAGTTACTATCACATGAGACATGTTGCTGCTCCATACCCCTGCAAGCCAGCCTGTACCATTAGTGATGAGTTGAACTCACAGAGAAACAACTGTAAAACAGCATAGTGAAGTCTCTTTGCCACTGTTTTGGACTTGAACTTCAAAATGAGTTTTTTCAAGCAGGGCTGTAAGTTACGTGGAGTGGCACCAGGTCAGACCAGTAAGAAATGTCATGAATAAGACTCCTTATATTTTCTATTGGTTCTGTGGGGGAAGGTCTATGTAAACATATGTGAGAGAAACCCCTTTGAGTTTGGGGAGGTCTGACATGGCTTAAAAAGAAAATAAATAGGCTGCAAAAGGCAAAGCCCCAAGGGCTTTTTTTGAACTGATCTGAGATACAGCTGTGCTCTCCAGTGATTCTGGCTGGCTGAATGCTGAACCTAGAGATTTCCATAGAGGGCTTTTTTCTTCCAAGTCCTGTGTCTTCACACCTGAACCTACAGGAAGCTCCTGTTTTCCTGTGTAGAAGAGGCCTGGAGACTGTGAAAGATACATGCTGGGAGGAGCAACCTCAAAAAACATGATTTGCAGCTAGGTCTAGAGGTAGGCCAATCATAAGATACTTTGGACTCAGCAGTTTTGAGTATGTGCACTTAGGTACGGTGGTATTTGTTCAGGTGGGCATATGAGACCGGAAGATTTGGTAGCTCAGTATTTTTCCTTCGTTAGATATTCACATTGTTTCAGGAGCAGCAAAGTAAATGAGCCCTGCTTGAGAAGGTTTGGTGGCCCTATTTGACTGCAATAATAACCTGAACTTCCTCCTGCTGTGGGAGTTCTGGTAGAGGAGAGGCTACATGAGCCAGCCAAGGGGCTGGAGCCAGGCTGGGGAGGTCTGGCTGCCTCTTCCCGCTGCCTCTTCCCACTGCCTCTGCCGGCTGCTGCTCCCTCTGTAATGGCACTGAGTCGCTACAGTTTTCTGTAGCCTCCAGACCTGATCCAGATTTCTGGCTACTGGGCCCAAAGCCTGTTATGGGGGGGAGGACAAGATGGGGGACAAGTGAGGTGAAGCTTCAGAAAGTTGGTTTCCTTAGGGATGGGGTGAGGAGAATCACTCCTTGCAGCAGCTTCCAGCCACTGGTCCAAGACTGCCCACAGAGGGGGGCAGTGTCCTGGCTGGGTCACTTGATTTGTTTGGAACCCAGGGGGTCCACCTGTAATTCCTGTCTGCTCCTCAGTGCCTTTTGTCGGCTTTAAGGGAGAAGCCGGGCTGAAGGTGGGGAAGGGGAGGTGGTGTGGCCAGGTAGAAGTGAGTGCTCACTGGCATAAATGGCCTGATGAATCTCACTCTAGAGCAGCACATGGTTGGCATCTCTGTCTCCATTTGATGTTGGTGCTTGCTGGGGCTGTGGGACCCATTGTGGTTTCATCCTCTTGGAGAGAAGCTGGCCTGTAAGGTGATGAAACTTGCTGGAAGGGGATGGAGGGAATTTTGAGCCAAATTTGTCATTTTTATTAGATTAAACAAGCTGGAGAAAGTGCTTGTTTGGGCAGTATGGTTTATTAGCACAACTTGTCTTTCTTGCACTTCTGTCTTGATATTAGCGAGATTATTACCTCACTGGCTTGTTTTAGAATGTCCCAGACACAACTAGAAACTACTTTAAACACGAATTGTTTGGAATTGTTCAGCTTACATGTCTGTTTGTGATCGGAGGTCTTGCAGCTCCTTACCTTCTGTCCCCCCCACTCCAAGAATTACTGTGTGACAATTCAATTTGCTTTTCAGGAAAACGAGATCAAGCTGTTAACTGCAGAAATTGAGCATCTGAAGAACTTTGGATGCTTGGGAGTCTCCCCCAGTTTGGAAGGGCTGCGAGACGAAAACGCAAAACTTAAGTATCGGTTAAATTTCCTTCAAAAGGTAAGGGAGGAGGGAGTTGATGCTGCAGCCTCTGGGGTTTGTTCTCCTTAAGGCAACTGAATAAATGATGTCAGGGAGTCAGAGTTACTGTGACAGTGTGTGCTCACTCATGGGCTTTAATTGTTGGTGGCACCATCAGGTAGCACTCGATGCCTTAAACAGAAACCTTGTTTATGAAATGTGTCAGCAGTTAGTCAGCCTGGTGTGCACCACTGCTGGTGAGTACACAGGGAGCAGCCACCCTGCTGAGGCTCTGCCAGGACCACTGGCAGAGCTGTGACAAGTAGTACAGCCCTACATTCAGTGGAGGTGATTGTGCTGGGAGGTTCAAAGGGAGAAGCAGCTGGTGAGGACATGGTTTTTCTATTGTATGTGTTGCTCCTGTCCCTAGAGGTGTCAGCCAGCTCTGTCAGACATTCTTCACCAGGCAGCCAAGGGAAAAAATGGGATGTAGCAGCTCCTCAGATGTGAATTAAGCCTTCTGGGTTTTGTATTCTCAGAGTCTCCAGGAGGAAAGAAGTAAAACAGCAAAAAGCATGATTAATATCAACAGCTGTCTTCAGGAGATATTTGGAGCTGCTATTCAGGCTGCCTACCCTGATTTGGAGAACCCTCCACTGGTAGTGACACCAAGTCAGCAGCCCAAGTTTGGGGATTACCAGTGTAACAGCGCTATGGGCATAACACAGGTGAGCCTGAGCATGGGGGTGTTTTCTGTTGGAAGCGTTGTGGGAGCTGCAGTACTGAACTTGTTTCGGGCTTGTTGCAGGCCTCTGGGCTGACAATTCAGTGGGCATCTGTCAGCAGTTAGGGGGAAACATTTGCCATCCCAGAGCAGAGCTTGAAACTTCCCATTAAGATGACTGGTATGAGAGTTGTGGCATCTAAATCAAATTAGGAGTCAGGTTATAGGCTGGACTTGATGATCTTACAGGTCTTTTCCAGCCTCAGTAATTCTGTGATTCTGTTAAGTGCTGCATTAATTTGCTAATGATGGGCTGTTAACTACCAATTAGTGAGCTGGATGTTTTGAGCTAATAGCAGCAAAACAATAAATCACAGTAGTGGACAGTTACAGAATGCTGATAAACACTCACAGATCTCTTTTGTGAGGAAAGTTCCAGTGTCCCCACGTGTGCTTGCACAGAGTTCTGTGCATACCCTGCACATCTCACGGTGCAAGTTACCCTCATGGCACACACCTCTTGCCTGGTATAGGTGCTGCAGCTTCCAACACCCATCAGCACCCACAGCAGTGCGAAAAGGCCCAGGCACTCTCCAGTGACCTGGGTGAGATGAGGGTTCCTGCATGCCCCATCCAGAAGTGACTGTGCAAGTTCCAGCACATGCCACTCATGACACCAATGGAGTAGGTCCTTGTCAGGCCTGGGCAGGGGCTGGAGTGTGTGTGGATTACCTCACAGTGTTCAAATAGGTGTGAATTGCTGCTTAGGCACCTTCCTTACTGCTTTGTCTGGCTCCTCTGTTTCAAGAGTCTGTTAATACCCTGGTCGCACCTAAATCGGGGTGATTTTTTGTTGTGTTTCTCTAAGCATTTCCAGTTTGCTGTTAAATACTCTTCAGACCTTTTGTGCTCATGTTTATGTCATTTTGTCTGAGTGCTGGCTGTGTGGGCATCCCCTACATCTCTGAGTGGTAGCATCTAGATTTTCTTTTGGCTGAGCGAAAGGCAGGAAACAGGAGGTTTTTATGATGGTGATTGGATCTTGGAAGTTTTCAGGCAACTGTAAGAACAGTTCTACTTTAGAGAACACCTACTGAGGGAGCAGGGGGTTTAACCTGGCCAGTATCAACAGTATCAATAGTTACTTTCAAAATTACAACACTGCTGCTTTATGAAAGGTGTTTGTCCAAACAGGACTCAAACAGTGTCTCTTAGACACTCCAGGAGATGCTCAGTGAGCTGGGACTGAGCTAAGGTAAAACCAGGAGGTGGGGAGAAAAAGGAAATGTAAGGTACTGTAAAAAAAGGTACTGAGGTGCCCCAACTTTAAATGTGCTGGTGGTTCCGAGTAGGCTTTTTGTAATTACAGATCTTTTATTTCCCGCCTCAACATAAGCTGCTTCTTTTAAGTGTTGTGCTATCAATTCACCTTTATTAATTCATTAGACTGGTAGTTTTGACACTGAACTTTCAGTGGCACACATGAATGCAGCTCTGCCTGGTTGTCATCTGCAGCCACTGTACCTGTGTGCTGCTGCAGTGAATCACAGAATGCTAGGGATTGGAAGGGACCTTGAACGATAATCCAGTCTGGTCCCCCTGCCACAGCAGGATCCCCTATATCCAGTGCACAGGAACGTGTCCAGGCGGGTATTAAATGTCTCCAGAGAAGGAGACTCCCCAGCCTCCCTGGGCAGCCCCTTCCAGTGCTCTGTCACCCACATGGTGGAGTCTCTTCTCATCTTTACATGGAATCTCCTATGTTCCAGCTCATACCTGTTGCCCCTTGTCCTATCATTGGATGACATGGAGCAGACCCTGGCTCCTTCCTCCTGACATCCGCCCTTTCCATAATTATAAACAGGAATGAGGTCACCCCTCAGCCTTCTCTTCTCCAAGCTAAAGAGACCCAGCTCCCTCAACCTATCTTTATCAGGGAGATGCTCTACTCCCTTCATCATCTTCATGGCTCTGTGCTGGACTCTCTCAAGCAGTTCTGTGTCCTGCTTGAACCGAGGAGCCCAGAACCAGACACAATATTCCAGGTGTGGTCTCACCAGGGCAGAGTAGAGGTTGACTGCCGGGCACCATCAGTACGTGCCAGGCAGCAGGCTCTTGGGCTGAAGTGCCAAGGCAGAAACAGTCCTCACAATTACGACGTGTTGTCTCTTCTTGGTCTCGTTAGCATTTGTAACTGGGCTGCAGCCAGCAGAGCAGCCTGGGTGACTGCACTGATGCAGCCTCTTCAGGCTTTGCCATTTTTGTGACCGCTGCGTTACCCCAATTAAGTTGTGGTTGGATTCTCAAGCAGCCCTGGCTTTCAGTGTTTGCGTTGTTCGCATAGCTCAGTGTCTGCACAGTCCCCATCAAGCCAGGGTTTCAAGTTCCAGATTGTCAGCTATACTGGTGAATAAGGGTTCCTAGTACTGGGCTTGGCAATGCTCACACATACAGTACACTTGCACTGTACTGGCACAGCAGAGCCAGGGGTGCAGTACAGTCATTTCTCTCTGATAGCAGCACTTTAGGTGCTTCTACCAGCCTAAGGTGTAGGGATTTGCCTATGGTGTTCAGCTCCCATAGAGCTTTGTTTGCCCGGGTGTGTGTCCCCTATGCAGAGCTGGAGCATTGGTCACCAGAGCTGCCAGAGGAGAAGGAAATGCTTTGGCTAGTGCCTGAGCAGTACTGGTACATGCAAGGCAACAACTGCTCCCTGCAGTGCAGCCATGTGGAAACAGCCCCCATAAATGCATATTGTGTTCCTGGGAGCTTGTTAGTATTTTAAAGCCTGGGGCAGAGAAGGAGCTCTGCTTTCTCCTTAAAGTAATAGGAGTAGGTGAAGGATTCACATTATGTGTCTGTGATGTGGTACAACAGGCCTATAGTCTGGGTTTGCATTTATTTTTCTTGTTATTTGCACTTGGAGTAGCATTAACAGCTGCAGAGGTTGGCTTTTCTTTCCCATTCTTTACCATCTCCTAAGGATCCTGTTATGATCAGCTGTATGACAGGTTCAACAAGCAGCTGGAACTTAAGTAGTAGCCGCATTTTGCAGCACACTGCAGGAGAGCACGTCCAGGAGGTACGTGCTTTTGGTGTTCCTGGTGGCAGTGAGGCAATAGATTATTGTCACACACATCCCAGTGAGACTGGAAAATCCTGTGCTCACAAAGCACGGTGGCAGCGTGAAGGAAGTGTGTTGCAAGGTATAGGACTGAGCTGTTTAACTCAATCCTTCTGACAGGTGTCTTCGTAGGATTATGTGAGAAAGTGTTGTGGAAATGGACAGAGAAATGGTAGAGGTGGATTAGATGATCTTTGAAGGCTCTTTCCAACCAGGACTGTTAAAGTGCTGCTGTAGTGGCTGAGTTTTTTACAAGAGACCATTTATGTCCCATAGGAAGGGGAAGCTACTTCACCAGCACTTTCTCTGATGCTCTTAGAGGAACATAGGGCAGCGTCTGGATTACCTTTGTTTGCTTGGGTTGTTGCATTTTTATTCACTATATATTGGAGGTTGAGACTAAGGTAATGAAGGCAGTTTGCTTTGGTTACTTGTACTCATAAATCAGCAGACTTGCTCTGAAACCACACTCAAATCTTCAAATACCGCTGCTGGCTGAGCTGAAGGTACCTGTGAGACGGGATTGTGAAGAACTGTGCCAGCTCCATGGATTCCTAAACAGTATGTCCCCTTTACTAGGTTAGAGAAATACACACTTGCCAACCACTTAATGGCTTCTAAAAAATAGCCCAGGAGATTTTCTCCTGACATAGGGACTGCCCTTGAAATGCCCTTAGCAGAAAGAAGTGAATGTGCTGGGTCTAGAGAAGAGTTCTGCCCTGTACAAAGAAATTGCCTGATGTGTAAAATAGACTGGATACGCTTTTCACTGTGTGTCTCTGCATTATGAAGCTCAAGGACCATGAAGACTGTGCAGTGCACAGTGTCTGCATATTCTGGTTCTCTCTGCAGAGTATATTGAAGGATTGAGTGTTACCTGGTCTTGTGTTTCAGATACTGCTCAAAACTAAGGAACAGAAGGTCAGCCCAAAAGAAATTGCAGAGAAAATATCAAAAAATATTCCTGCCAATGAGTGCATTGAGAAGGTTGAAATTGCAGGTCCTGGTAAGATAATTTCCATCACACACTGTATTCTAAAGCAAATAGTGTGATTTTATATTGCATGGTGATCTGAGTGGAGTTCATCTGGTTTGTGTTGGAGAACCCAGTTGCAGGGTGAATTAGCTTCTGTCTTGGTGAGCTTTGTAACCCTCAGGCATGTGCAGCAAATATACCTCTGCATCAGATTGGCCAGTGCAACCCTGAGCCCTTTCATTAGCAAATTTTCCACTGATCCTTAAGGAACCAGCTTTTCCCCTTCAAATATTTGTGTTGTGTATCAGGCCACAGTCAGGAAATCACACCAAAACAGCATGTCCTTCTCGCTGTTGTGGTGAGGAGACCTTTTGCTCTCAGCACTGAGATGCTGGAGTACCGTGGAGGGTATTGACTGCTGCATCTGTTTCGTCCCAGTGACCTTTGAGGGAATATAAGGGTTCATATTCCTTAGGTCTTCAGCAAAAACATAGTTATCACATTACACAGCCCTTAGCATGATGCGGCAGAAGCTCCTTCATTAGCTCTGTGAAGCAGAAGTAAAACAGTTGGCCTACAAGCATGGATTATCCTAGGTGAAACTGTATGTTTTACGATACTAAGCTTAAAATAAAGGAGACCAAACAGGAATTGGTTTCGCGTTCTGCAAACCTTGGCAGGGTTATTTATTTTCTCATTAAAAAATGTTTTTATAAGCTCATCTTTGAGAGATAATGTGCAAATGATGATATTAGTGGACTATCTTGCAGCACCTAACCCCTGCAGGAAAGGCTGTAGTGGTATGAGACAGACATGTGCAATGGTCTTCTAGGAGAGCTTTGTCATCCTCTTGCTGAAAAATCCTTGTTTTGTCAGTCTAACTTGTCCTTGAGTGAGGAAACAGAAACCCAAGGTGAAGGGTAACAGTGGCTCAATGCATTTCTACAGCTCCAGCAGTCATTGCTGGTTTTCTTCTCTGAAGGTTTTATCAATGTCCACTTGAGGAAGGACTTTGTGTCAAAGCAGCTGAGCAGTTTATTGGTGAATGGAGTTCAGCCACCAGCACTCAGCAAAAGGAAAAAGGTAGGGCAGTGTATGCATTGGTGTCCTGCTCTGGTGTAGGAAAATGGGCAGGACTTGTGTCCCCTGCCCCCCAAACCCAGGTTAAACACATGGAGTGTGGTGGTGGCTGCTACCTGCTACCTTTTACTCACTTTTCCCTTTGATAACTGTGTCTCAGGTGATAGTGGATTTTTCATCCCCCAACATTGCTAAGGAGATGCACGTTGGTCACCTGCGCTCAACTATAATTGGAGAAAGTATGTGCCGGCTGTTCGAATTTGCGGGCTATGATGTTCTGAGGTGAGAGACAATTTCTGAGTATCATGGGCTTGCTGGGCAGAATGTCTGCAGTACCTGTCCCTGTGCTTTGGTCTGTGTTGGTCTGTTGGTAGACAGTAGTGTGGTGGGATACTATACTGAGCAAGGGTTAGGAGTCAAGATGGGCAGCAGGTTCATTGTAAGGAAAGGGGAGAGGAGCAGCCTGTTCCTGGTTTCTGATATTGTGTGTGTTTTTTTTTACAATATATCTAGTTCATTAATAATGTGTATTTTAAAGAAAATCACCATTGTTGTGCTCTTCAATTGCTTCAAGGTTAAACCATTTAGGCGACTGGGGCACCCAGTTTGGAATGCTCATTGCTCACCTCCAAGACAAATTTCCAGATTACCTCACTGTTTCTCCTCCCATCGGGGATCTCCAAGCTTTTTACAAGGTATTTGTAGGAGATAAATGTAATATTTATGTCCATGTCTGAGAAGCAGATTGAGGAGTTTTACAAATTGCAGCAAAGTTTTGGAGAGACAAAAGAATCGAATCACTGTTACTGGATTATTGCAGTAACCAGCCTCTGGGTAATGAACTGTGGTGTCTGGTATTGAGTTTTGTCTGTTTGGAGCATGATCAGAGGGCTTTATAAGCTTGGTACTCCCCTGTCTGAGAGATGAGTGTCTTGGAGAGCTTGCTGGGAACATGGTCTCGCTTCAAGGGAGACAGTGGAGCTTCTTGTGTATGTTTTTCTGTAGGAATCCAAGAGGAGGTTTGACACCGAAGAGGAATTTAAGAAACGTGCCTACCAATGTGTGGTGCTGCTGCAGAGCAAGAACCCAGACTTCATTAAAGCTTGGGAGCTCATCTGTGATGTGTCACGCAAAGGTGACTTGGCCACATTGAGAAACTTGCCTCAGCACTAGGGTGGTGTGACTTTCCTTGCCTTAGGTCTGAGTCCACCCTCTAGTTCCCTTTGAAAATCACTGCCACACTGCTGGGAAAAGCTTAAAGAGAATAGCTGTTAAAGCCCAAGTACTGGGCTGTCTGTGGGGGCTTTCAGCCTGTCTTCTGAGTCCTAGTGGGAGTCCCAGTTTGATCACAGGATCAAAGAATCATTCAGGTTAGAAAAGACCCTTGAGGTCATCAAGTCCAACCATCAACCCTACTCTGCCAAGTTCACAACTAGACTAGATCTCTCAGCAATACATCCAAACTATCTTTAAACAGCTTCAGGGATGGCTGAATAACCACCTTCCTGGGCAGCCTTTTTGAAGGCCTGACTGCTCTTCCAGGGCAAACATTTTCCTAATATCCAGCCTAAATGGCTTGACCAAGAGATGTAAAACACCTCTACAGACTTCTTGCTCCCTCTGGTAAACATACACCCCTAATTCCTACTGTGTGCCTGTAATGGAAGTGTTTTGATTCTTTTTCCCTCTGCAAGAGTTCCAGAAAATCTATAACTGCTTGGACATCACACTCATAGAGAGAGGGGAATCGTTCTACCATGACATGATGAAAGATATCGTGAAAGAATTTGAAGATAAAGGTGAGGCTTTTGGTTTCTGAGTCAGAAATTCTGTAGCTGTCAGAATAAGCAAGTCTTGAACTGGTGGTTTGGAATTTGTGTGTGTGTCCCCGATTCCTCTTTTTCTCAGTCAGTGTGGATTGCTTGGGGCTTTTTCTCCCAGAGAAGCTTCAGCAGAATCGATTCCTAGATGTTTTATTCCAAAGAACTTCTGTCTTTCTTGCAGCAGCCATTTCTGTGTGATTCTTGCAGGCAGCATGAGATACTACTGGCTTTAGTAAATAGTCAGTGAACAATATGACAGACTACCCAGTCTTGGTGGTGTGGCTCTATGGGAACAATGAGAAAGCCCTGTGAAGACGAGGTGTTTTTGGATTACATTGACTTTGAGGCTGGCAAGAAGCCCAATGGAGAGTAACAAGTCTCTGTGTGTCCCTGTCTGGGTTTGGCAGTTGCAAAGTCTCAGCATCTTAAGTGTTCTGACTAGTCCCATCTCTGAGAGACTTTGTGTGAAGTTCTTATTGCAGCTCTGCAGTGTTTCGGTCACCTTTAATGCCTGACTCTGTGAATGCTGGTTTTGTGACTGTAAAGCTGAGTCTGGAAGCCGGTGACAGGAGTTTTTTAAATCCAGTCAGGTCTTTTCTGGTGAGGCAAGATCTGTACAGTTCCACTTCCTTACCTAGGCTGGAGTTCTGGGACAGCAGTACAGAAGGGGACTTGGTTGCAGAGTTTTGATTTGCAAAGATTGCTACAGTTTTGATAGTTTGAGATATGAATTATTTGATAATAGGAGGGCATGGCCTGTCCTTTCTGGTAGCATGTGAGAAGGGGAGTGTTTCTGCCTGTGCTGGTACCAGCCTCCCTGTGTGGTACCACATAACACAGAATGTTTTCCATGGCTTTTCTAGGATTTGTGCAGGTCGATGATGGCCGGAAGATTGTGTTTGTCCCAGGTTTCCCTGTCCCATTGACAATCATGAAGTCAGATGGCGGTTACACGTACGACACCTCAGACTTAGCTGCTCTGAAACACCGGCTGTGCACAGAGAAGGGTGATATCCTCATTTATGTTGTCGATAGTGGCCAGGTGAGCATGGCAGCCTCTGCTGTCACAGCTGCTGCACACCGTCAGGGAGTGTAGTGAAGGCTGGATGCAGCAGTAACTCCAACACCGTGGGAGCTGGGGTGTGGTTGGTATAGTTACTGGTGTAATGGTCTTGTCTCTATGAAGAGCCTCTAGAACTGATAGATTAGGGAGAGACCCAGTTACTGCTGAAGGTGGTTGAAGCTTAAATCTCAAATGATGAGTCAGGGATGACATTGCTGCTGCTTGTACTTGGGTCTCTCCTTACCTGAGGAAATTGAGATTGTCAGCTCCGTGTCTGAGCAGTGATGGGAATTTGCCAGCTGCTGCTTCTGTGAACCAGGAAAACACTTCAAAAGGCCAAACTTTCTAAAGTGGGATTTGTGGAGCTAGAAACAACTTCAGTCTCATTGTGAAGGAGATAAAGCTGGGAAGAAAACTGTACTTGGAGGAGTGGGCTGAGAACCAGTTGTTGGTATTTGTCCTTGCAGTCGGTACATCTACAGACAGTGTTTGCAGCTGGGCAGATGATTGGCTGGTATGACCCCAAAGTGACCAGGGTGGCCCATGCCGCATTTGGAGTGGTGCTGGGAGAAGACAAGTAAGTCTCTGCATGCAGTTCTCTGTTCACTATCTGAAGAGGCTGTTAGAGTGAGTGCAAGAGAGAAACTCTTGTCTGTTGCCCAGGGTAGCATGGCCATAATTAAAAGAGCTGCCCAGGCAGCATTTGGAGTGCTTTACCTCTTACACAGAGGGGTCATTGTGGCTGTGTGTGTTTTCAGAAAGAAGTTCAAAACACGTTCAGGAGACACAGTGCGTCTCATAGATCTGCTGGATGAAGGGCTGAAACGAGCAATGGACAAGCTGAAAGACAAGGAGCGGGACAAGGTAGGTGTACTAATGGTGTGTCTTTGCTGAGAACTTGCCAGACTAGTTCACAGATTTAGTTTCCACATTCTGGATGTGAGCTTAGAATATGGACACTGCTAGACTACCCAGGAGATGTGGCAGGCTGTGAACACAGTCAGGGGAATTCTGTAGTAGCAGATCAGGGAAAGAAGAGTGTCCCTGAGTACATAACAATGAGAAAATGTGAGCTGCAGGCAGAAGGGGTGTACAGTAGAGCTTTCTGAGGGTGAGCCTGGCAGGTACTACCAGGTCTCTGTGGTGCAGTGATGACAGCTGTGACTCCCATACAGTGCAGGAGGTGGTGTCAGAGTGTGAAGTTGCAGCCTTGGCCTGCAGTACTGTATGGTGATGTAGGGTTGGGGGGCTGCAGGAGGCCTTGGTTTCACACTTTCCCGTGGAGGATTTGGCTGAGAAACCCTTTGCTTAATGTCTTGTATCTTGATGGCCTGGACAGAGCTAGACAGGGTGAGATGTGGATTGGAAGACAGGGACCAAACTCAGTCCAAGCCCCTTGTGAGGCAGTGGAATTGGGAAGTGCAGTTCATTGGTGCTGTGCAGTATAGAGTGAAAGGTCTATTTTTAAACAGCACAGTAAAAACACCTTGAAAATTGCCCAAGGGCTCAGACGAGGAGTGTTTTGCCACCCTGACAAGCCACTGTTCCACCTCAGAGGGGTTTTGTGAGTGTCCTGCTGTCCTAAATGTTCTGCCAGGTCATATGTTGGTTACCTATACCTGCACAGTATGGTTGTCAGACCTGTATGGCAGTCAGTCCCTTATGGTTCACAGAGGTCTTCTGGGCCCATAGAAGCAGAGGGAACCTCAATCTGGGCAGGGCTGCAGGAGAGGTGAGCGGTCCTGTGAGGGTGGCTGGTGCCTTGAACCCCTCAGCAGCCTGGGCTCCCCTGCTGAGCTGTGCTGAGTGGCAAGGGCTGTGTGCTGTGCTCTGTGATGGCCGCATTTTCCCCCTCACTGTTCTCTGGTTTGAATTGCAACAGGTCCTCACAGCAGAGGAGCTAAAAGCTGCCCAGACATCGGTGGCTTTTGGATGCATAAAATATGCAGATCTCTCACACAACAGACTGAACGATTATGTGTTCTCCTTTGACAAGATGCTGGATGACCGAGGGAACACGGCTGCTTACTTGCTCTACGCCTTCACACGCATCAGGTAGGTTGGTTGCATGGGATTTGCTCAGAGCTGCTCTCTGCACCGTTACTGCAAACAGATTGTTTAGTTGCATTGGTGCTGTTGGCAGTAGCTGGTAATAGAAGCCAGCTGCACTGTTGTGTGCCACCTGGCACTGGAAATGGTGTCCTCTGCAATCTCAAGACTGGTCCTCTGTGTGACGTGCATCCTGAGCTTTTAGCTGGAGGGGAGGGAGTCTCTGTTGATTCTCGTAGAGGTTTTAGGTGATTGGGATGGGGTGAGCCTGTGTTCCAGTAGCTTCTCGCCTCAGGTGTCACTGTACCACAGAGCTTTCTGGTGCCTGGCTGTCCTTGCTGAGAGGTGCCCATTGAATCACTCCAAGGGCAGCACTTCCCCCTGTGGCTCCAGGGCTGGGCAAATGACCAGCAGGTAGCCAGTGCTAGCCCTGAGACAGGCTGTTGCTACAGCAGGTTGAGCAGCGGCTACTCTCCTGAGCTGGCAGTGGTTTGGCTCATTTCAGGGCTATTGCTCGCTTGGCCAATATCGATGAGCAAATGCTGCAGAAGGCAGCCCGGGAGGAGGTGCTCATCCTTGATCACGAGAAGGAGTGGAAACTGGGCAAGTGCATCCTGAGGTTCCCCGAGATCCTGCAGAAGATCCTTGAGGACCTGCTACTGCATACACTCTGCGACTACCTATATGAGCTGGCCACCACCTTCACAGAGTTCTACGACAACTGCTACTGCGTTGAGAAGGACCGGCAGAGTGGTGAGTGCTGTCATAGGGTGCTGCATGTGCCTGTGTTGTGTTCCATGGTACAGGCAGTCTGCAGGGGGTTGCTTGGTGCTGGGAAGGCTGTTATCACACTCCTTGCCGCTGCAGAACAAGCAGTGTCCATGTGGGAGGACTGAAAGTAAAGCTGGCACAACCCGTGTTGTCATCTGCCTGTGAGCAGAATGCCGTGAGCAGCCCAGCACCTGGGAACACGAGAGCTGCTCAGCTGGCCTGGCTGGGCAGAGCGGGACCAGGCCAGGGCTGAGCTGTGGGTAGTTAGGGTTCCTCTGGCGAAGGCAGTGCTGGTTGTCCTGAGCGGCTGCACCAACTCCTGTGTTGCTGTTCTGCAGGTCAGATTGTGAAGGTGAACATGTGGAGGCTGCTGCTTTGCGAAGCCACTGCCACTGTCATGGCCAAAGGATTCGACATCCTGGGAATCAAGCCTGTGCAGAGGATGTAGCTGTGCCCTGCAGAGTGATAATAAAGGGACTAAACAACTGCATGTGTCTGTCTGCTGGGGTGAGGCTCTGGTAAGGGAAGGCACTGGAGGGGAGCAGCACCCTCTTAGAGAAAGGAAGGAATGCAGCAAGGAGGGAGGAAGGGAAGGTGGAGAGCAGGGAAGGGAGATGACAGGAGCGTGTCTTCAGAAGACACAAATACAGAGGCAGACGAGAGGTGATGGGCACAGCTCAGAGCAATTCTCCGTGCAAGAATCAGACCTCACAGGCCCATGTCTGAGCTGCTCTACATTACACATCAGAGTTTAAGCTCTACAAAACACATCAGAGTTTAAGGACTGAGAACACCCAAGAGCACCTCTAGGAACTTCCTCCCACACTCCCAGAGCCAACCTTACTCTGATGATTCCCACCATCCTCTTTACCTTGTTTGCCAGGTGTGAGCAGGTAACCCAGCTTTTGATGTCTTCTCTGGTGTCCCTCAGCAGAGCAGAGCTGAAGGAACCCACAGAGTTCCAGCTGAGCAGTGCGGGGCCCTGCTGCTTGGGGTGTTGGTCACCCAGTGGAAACTGTCAGTCAGCTGACCAGGGCAAGTGAAGGACCTGCAGAAAACATTGAACATCACATTCACTCAAGGACTGAACTCAAATGAAACACTGGAGAGGTGTGAAACTGCAGCCACTGACCAGAGCCAGGCTATGGACTGTTCCACACACCCATCACCTCACTGCCCTGCGCCACCTTGAGTAGAGGGTGGATGGCCTCCCAGGAGCCTCTCAGGACAGCAGCCAGCAGCGCAGTGGGACTAGCAGCAGCAGCACTGGTGTAGGCAGACAGACAGCAGATTTACCTGGAGGCACAGGAAGCCCAGGGGAGGAGCAGATCAATTCAGATCCCCACAGAGGACCACATGAGGGAAATGCCTTTCCCTGCAGCAGTGGTTTTGAATCCTCACAGAGTCAGCAAATCTCTTGTGTGCCTGAATCCCAGCAACCAGAAAGCCAACTGCAAGGCTGTGGGCCATGGCTCCTGCCTAGGCTTTGGGATTTGCTGGAAGCTCTGCTGTGTGAGGCAAAGCAGCACAGGAATGTCTTTGCTACCATGGCAGAGGGGATGTTGCACTTGACTTAGGAGCTTGCAGACATGTGTGTCTATGCACATACAGACACAAATACAAAAGACGGATGCTTATCCCATGTCCCAGGTTCTCCCATGTGGACAGTTGTGGGGAGGGCCCAGCCATGACAGCTTAGCAGGGTCCAGCAGCCCATGTCCGTGGCTCTGGCAGCTGGAGGCACCCGTGGCTGTGCAGACCTACCTCTGTGATGGCTGAAGAGTGCTCACACACTGACCAGACCCGGTACCTGCTGCCACACTGACCCATCTCCCGTACCTGATGGAGACGCAGGGATGGCCAGCAGAGAGTCTCGGTTGCAGGGATGTCCACCAGTTGCTACAGCTGAGCCAGGTTCAGGGGTAACGGTGTCGGCCGCAGTCCAGCCACGGCCTGCAGTGACCATGGTGACTGGGCCAAGCCCAGTGTCAGGGTCCAGGTCCAGAGCAGTGGGTCTATGTCCAAGCACAGGCAGGTCTCATGTTGCCTCACAAAACAGTCTGCAGTCTTTATTCATGATCACCAGCAGAAGGGGGACAGCCAGCCTTCCCCCAGGAGTCCTTGGGTGCTGGCACTAAACCCCTGCCAGGGCAGGCTCTCAGCACCCCTGGGTGCAACTCAGAGCTATCAGCAGCAGGGCTTGTGAAGCAGTGTGGTTGTGGCTGGAGTGAGGAGGATGTCTGTGGGTCCAAGGATGGCTCAGAGTCCCTGTGGGGCTATTCTGGGGAGTCCATGCAGTCAGGGATGGAGGCAGTTCCCATGTTGCTGGGGCTGACTGTAGAGGCAGGCAGGGGGTGTTGGGGCACCCCAGGGGCCTCAGGGCCAGACGGGTTCAGGCCACCACTGAGGAAATAGGGACCCATGGTTAGACTGTGAATGGAGCAGGATCATAGCCTTGGTTAGGCTGGGGACTGATGCAGTGGTGGGACAGTGTCATCAAGTCAGAGGCCAGCGGGGGGAGGTCTGTGCAGTGCCAACAGTCAATTCAGGGAAAGGTCCAAGCTGACTATAAGGGGGCATCCAGGGGCAACAGCTCCTCCCAAGGAAAGGGTCTGGAAGTGGTGTGGGGTAACAGGGCTGGCAGAGCAGCCATCCGGCCCCACAGTACCTGAGCTGGGCTAGAAACAGCAGCCAGGAGTCTAGATCATCAGACATATCCATGGCAATGAGGTCTGAAGTTGAGCCAGGAAGATGAGTCAGCAAGGGAGTTCAGGATCAGGTCCACTGACAGCAACCAGGGCCGGCCACAGCCTACTGTGTGCCAGGGAAGTTCATCGTGATGAGGAAAGGCCGAAGTCAAGCCGGGAAGTCAGTCTGTGGGTCAAGCAAGGTCAAGGTCTGGACTGGTCCACGGCCAGGCACAGGCATGGCTGCTGCTTCAGCCAGACCCCAGCAGTAAACCCTCAACTCCTACCCACTCCCACAAGATGAGGTGGTTGTCCCTGCCCAGGGCCTTCCTGTGAGAGCACAGAGCAGCTGCTGCCCAGCGGGTGCTCTGCCAGCTGTCCCCAAGCTTAGAGAGTCAAACAACACTCCCTTAATGCCCCCCCAGGGAAGTGAAAAAGTGGAGGAATGCCCTCATATCCCTTAGAAGCAACGGAGGTCTCATCTGTACTAACACCAACAGTCCCTGTGCTGGAGCCAGCAGGACTCATGGTGGTCACAGAAGAGCAGATGGGCTGCAGGCCAGACAGGCAGTAGCAAGGGGAATACCTGGAAGAGCCTGTTGCACTCCATTATCATGTGGGCCAGGCCCTGCGTCGCTGCCAGGTTCTCATTCAGCTCCTTCTGGTCTGGCTTCCCCAGGCTGCACTTCCTCTGGCTGGACTTGCTGAGAGGGGATGGAAGGAAGGAAGGCTGTGAGCAGGATGCTGTGAGCCTCAAGTACCCAGCTGGTCTGCTAGGGGCTGGGAAGCAGCAGCTTCGGCAGAAGCACAGGGCAGGGAAGGACCCTCAGTGCCATGGAGGAGCTCTGTCGGACCTGTTACTGCAGCCAGTCTGAGGACAGGCCACATTTCCCACCAGCACACCCCCAAAGTGCCCAGGGCAGTGCTGCCTGCAGTACTGATGACCAAGAAAGACATGCTAAAGCTTTTTGTTCTGCAAACACAGCACCACACACCCTAGAGCGCCGGTGACCCACCCCGAACTGATTTGTGTGCAGTCTTCAAATACTCTGATACCCTGCAGAGCCTGTACTGAACCTTTGGAATCCTTTGACCCAAACCTCACCAAATGTTTAAAAATCAGTGCCCCTTTAATTCATAATCATTCTATGACATCATTAATCCTGGCTTCTGAAACTTTATCTGCATTCCTGACACACGGCTCGAACTGGGGTGGAAGATAAACACTCCTCAGTGCTGCTCCTCAAAGTCAGGCCTGTCAGCTTCTACCCTTTGAAGTCAGAGCCCTGCTCTACTCTGCTCCACAAATGGCCAGTTACAAAACCTTCAAGCTTCAAAGCATCAGTGACAAGGAGAAAACTCCATCTGTGGCTTTGGTCCCAGTATTTTGGAGCAATGCCCACATTAACCAGAGAGGTACAGCTCTTGAAGTGTGGCGCCCAGGAGCTCAGACAGCTGTGGACTCAGTCCAGGAAGAGCTGGGCAACCCTGGGCTCTCCTCACACCTGGGTGCGATCAGATGGTCTGTGCCACTTGTCAAAACACAACTCCCTAGGTCTTTCCTTACCTGGCTCTGTGCTACCCAGAGCCTGTGCCATCAGCCCAAAAGATGCCAAGGGCAGATCTGGCTTCTGCTGTGGAGATCATCCCCATCTTCAGAGCCCCAAGCGCGGCGGCTGACTCACTGCTCTATGGGTGCACAGTGTTTCAGCCAGGCTGGCTGCTGCTGCCCCCATGGGTGTCTGTCCCTAGGCAGGAGCACTGAGTAAAGCCCTGCCTCAGGAGGCCAGATAAGGCGTGAGTGCTGTCAGAGATTCTTTGTCTGCTTCTGCCCAAGGGCACCTTCCTCCCTGCACGTAGGACAGGGTATTATGCAACCCAGACACTTTTACTTAACAAGATAAATTGACAGAATCCCTATTTGCCAGATTTGGCAGGAATGCTCCCCTTACCGCCCAGCAGAGCCAGTGCCAGCAACTGCTACAGCGTGCCAGAGATCTGCAGGGCCTTCAAGCTGCACCTAGGCTGGAGCTGCCAGCTCAGGAGCTGCATTTTAAACGGCCAGCACCATGTAACACAGGCAGTGGGCCACTTTCTGGGTCATGGGTAGCTGGACAAGGGGTGAGGCAGGCTGGAGGGAGGCACAGTAGCTCACACGAGAGACCAGTGAGGAGCTGCTCTCCACACTGGGCAATGAACTGGGCACTGTGGACAGACCCTGCAGGGCTCCAACAACCATACTGGAGGCCAAGCCCAAGGCTCTGCACTATTTCCCCCTGAAAAGCAGATCCTAGGCCAGTAAGATAGCAGCAGTCAGTACCTCATGGACGATGAGCTGTCCCGTCTCAGGGTGTTGAGGTGAAACAAAGAAGGTGCAAGGCAGACAGCAATGTTCGTTGGGGTCATCTGGTTTTCCTCAACAAAAGCAACCACATCTCGAAGAAAGAAGAGAAGGATTTTCAAAGCTTCTTGGTTTTCCTTTGGGAGAAGGAGGATAGCAGCCTGGACAGCCTGAAACTGCTGGTCTTTTGGCACGTCTGAAAGAGAAACGATGATGGAATCACACCCGAGGTGAGAGCAAGCATCCATCAACTGAGGCTTAGGCAGGGCACTGACACTGCAGGTTCATTCATTTTGCCAGAGCTCACAACAGCCAAGGCAAAGGCCATTATTACAGTCCCATCAAACAGACACAGTTCACTCCCACTGCCTGTCAAGAGGCATGTTCACACCAGTAATGCTGCTGCTTGCCTTGTAATTCATCTTGACCACCATGCTAATGAAATCACCCTGAACTGGCTATGCTTACAAGCCAAACAAGGGCTTGCCTCCCCATAAAAGATTACTCTGGAGTGCTTCCTGGAAGCAGATGGCTACTCTGCTGTCTTTTCCTGTCAGCTTCAGGCACAAAGACAGCAGTTAACTCAATTGAGAGAATCGTTTGTCAGCAGGCTTTAATTCACAATGAAACCCAGTGAGCCCTTGTGCCCAAACTGCTGCTTAGGAGTGGTCCATCCTACCATGAATCCCCCTACCATGAAGACCTCTCCAGCTTAGACCACTACAAAGGTACAAGATCACTTCTCTTTCCCCTCACACACAGAGAACACACAAAACCTGTTTCTCAATGAATGCAGCACACTCTTTCTCTCTCCAGTCTGGACACTTGCTGTGGCACAAGGTGAGTAGGTAATTTAGTCATTTGCTGTTTCTATCCCCAAACAAGAGACAGAGGCATGGCAGGTTAAAAAATAAGCTCCAACCAAACTTGGGTTGGAAAATCCCTCTGAGCTCGTCCAGCCCAGGACCTAACATCACCACATCAGCCAGACTAGGGCACTAAGTGCCACATCCAGTCTGTCCTTAAACACCTCCAGGGATGGGGACTCCACCACTGCCCTGGGCAGTGGATTCCAGGGTCTGATCTCATCTTTCCATGAGGAAGGGCTTCCTAACATCCAACCTAACCCTTCCCTGGCACAGCTTCAGGTCCTTCTTGTTCTGGAGAAGCCCTCTTGTGCCTGGGAGAAGAGCCCAACCCCCACCTGATTACAACCTCCTTCCAGGTAGTTATAAAGCGCCATAAGGTCCCTGGGAGACGTCAATGAAGAAACCTCATCTCTGTAATGTGCTTTTTCGCACCATGAGCAAGGAGATGAGAGTTTCTTAGTTTTGCATAAACACAGTCAGTCTGGGAGGGCTGCTACAATGAATGTTGTAGCATCCTTCAAAGAATGGAGAAGGCACGATGTTAAAGAACAGCTGGCCCAGAAGATGCAGATGTGAAGCTCTGCAGGCCAGAGCCTGCACTCTTTTCAAACTTTCCGTTTTTTTCGAACTCATCTTTTCAGAAACTTCCTTCCTGACTTACCTCCTCTGTCTACAAGGGGACAGGGAACTAGTCCCAGTCTGCCACTGCCTCATTGTAATGGTTTAGCCCAGTAAAGCAGGTTTAGGTCCAATAAAGCAGAAAGGAATGCTATGGGAAATGCAGAGTCCTACTTCCTGTAAAACTGTAATGCTCATACAGCTGAGTACTACGATGTGGAAGGGATTGGAAAGCTACAGCTTTTGTGACCTACACTGGTAGATGTGAAGGAAGGATTCACAGAGCCTGCTAGTGAAGATGGGCTCAGGAAGGTCTCGGAAATACTGCTTCACCATATCTGCCACATCGAACGCTGATTGCCCTTCATAGCACACGTTGTGTGGGTTTGTTTCATTCATTTCTCTTAAAGACAGGATCCTGGATTTAACACCAGATTTTCGGAACAAGCCAACCTGTGGGTAAAAGAAAACACTGCAGACAATGAGAGGAGTCACCAGGAATCAAACCTCTGACAAATAATTGATCATTCACTTTTCCTTTTGATAGCTGGCAGTGTGACCTAGCACCAACATGGGTTTGTATCATTAGAAGCTGTTTCTCCCAGGCAAACCACAGTTGATGCCCACAGGACCAACTTGTGAAAGCCATTTCCACTGCCATCTTTGTTTGCTTGATTTTTATTTCATGCAGAATTACTCTTTGACTTCTAAATTCATTACTATTGACATCTGTCTGTTTGCTTGATCTGGCTATGGACACACACTGAAGCTGCAAATTTCTAGGGCACCAGTGTTCAAACCAAAGCAAACATCCAGGGATACCTGTGCTGCGGCAAATGGACTCAGACTGCGAGTTCCTCAAGGTTCAGGTTTGATGCTGTACACATCAGCAAAGGGAACTGTCACGCTGAGGGAAACTGTGCTGTTATTTTTGATATGAATGCCAATCTACTTTCAGAGAAAACCCTGGATTTAGACGTTTCCCATGAACTTGACGTCAGCAAAGCTCCTGCTGAAGATCTCATCATATGCCACTGAGACAGCATCTACATTCATCAGCTTATTTATATTATACTATCAACATGAAACACACTGCCTTTGTAAGGACCTGACTGTTTACCCTGCAGAGTGTGTGTCACCAAACAGCTCTGGAACTTCACTCATTTTGTACTTGGGAATAAAAGCCCTTTCTTTCAGAAACATCTCATGTCACCCGGTCTCCCATTCCAGTCTCACGTTTCAGCTGCAGCTCATGCGTTCACTGCCATGCATACAACTCCACTTAGTGGATAAACGTGGACTTGAGAGCCAGAGAAAGGTGCTCTAGACACTGCTCTAGTACACTCAGTTATCTCTGCTTAGGGGTGCAATTCAGCTGGAACAACATTAGTTATCACATCAGTGCTGGCAGGAACAGGCAACCACAGCACAGAGGGAGTAGTGACATGGTGCGCAAGATGCAATTTTTAAGGGAGCGGTGACACAGGCCATCTGCTCAGCCCTACATCTCTGCCTACTCTGAGCCTTAAAGTCCCTCATGAAAGCTGGAAGCAGACACTGGTTCCCTGGAGCAGATCTGCTTAAGGACCATTGCTGCTCTAGGCTGCCTCAAGTTCATACCTGGTCAAGAAAGTGGCTTCTTAAATAGTCAAGGGCTTGCAGAATACTGTTGGGCAGTGGACGGCTTGTTCGCTGCACATTCAGGAGTAAAGGAACTCCAAACACATTTTTGTCTTTGTAGTCAGAGGCTTTAACTTTTTTAATGAACTTTGGTATTGTCCTGAAAACAAAAACCAGTACATGCAATTGATCAGCTCTCAAGCACAACCCCACCTCCTACATTAGACAGCTGTGTGGAAAAGGAGTGATTTATTCTGACCACAGCCCCCAGTCTTGGCACACACTTGTACACGCAGCACAGAGGACAGAAGAGAAAACCATTCAGGGCTAAACTGAAATAGGCTCTAATAAAACACCCTCATGTGCAATATATCCTGCGTCTTTAGGGCTCTGCAGGCTTTTTTCACTCCTGTTCAGGTACTCGATTCCTATTTATCAGGATGGAATTCCTCAATTTCAATTTCAAATGAGGAATTGGGAGTCAGTCTCTTCTCCCAAATCATTAGCATAGCATGAGAGGAAACAGACTNTAGACTGGATGATCTTGAAGGACTCTTCCAACTTTAATGATTCTGTGGTTCCAGGCTGACCATGTGTAATCTAGGCAGACAAGGAAATTCCCAGGCTGACATCAAACCCTCTCTTGCCAGCACAGGCTGCTTTAATATCAGACAACTTACCAGTTCCAGCCCTGCTTACTGGAAGGCGAGTATCTGTCCATGAGAGCAGTGAGTTTCAGCAGAGCCAACTGTTGTATCCGGGCTAGCTGAGCAGCTGACTGGCCATCAGCAGGGATGGAAATGTTTTCCAAGCTCACACTCTCTTCTGCAGACCAGTGTTGCTTTCCGTGCCTATGGGGTAAATATTGTTTAAGCTTTGCCCTATTTCAGTTGTTCCTGTTCCAGTTCTGCCTAAAGCTCTAAAAGCCTCTCAAACACCACGTTTGTATTCAAACACCATACCGCTCATGCAGGAAGAACTCTGGCAATACCCAGTGTCTCAGCAAGCTACCCATACAGTCTTATTCTAAATGTCTAAGAGCTTGTGCAGATTATGAGTGCCCCACTTCCCAGAGAGATCAGAGCAGATGTAGATACCTGTGTGCTTACAGCCTAGTAGTTTCCTGGTAGTGGCGGTGCAGACCTTCTACCCAGAACAGACTTACTCTAGAACCCTTTGTTCAGGAGAAGCAATTACATTGTGAGTGAAGAGAACCACCAGAGAAGGTTCCCAAGGGAAACTCAAGATGACTGACCTGTTGGTCTGTTTAGAGTCTGCCATGTATGCCAGGTCTGCAGAACTGTTCTCCTTGCCCAGTTCACAGCTGCTCTCTCCTCCAGTGGTTGGGAGATTTGCTGCCTTGTCTTCCAACCCCTCTGCTTCAAGGCAGATTTCTTTAGGTGATGCTGGATACAAAGAGGTCAAGTCCGAATAGCCATCGTCTGAGAAGTGTTCTGTCCACTGATCAACCAACTTCTTGAGACCATTGACATCTTCTATAACACTGTTCAATTCTGAGAAAACATCATCATCACCGACTTGCGCTGCCTCCAGGTTATCAGGTTCCATACCAGGCATGTTGTCATACACACTCAGCCTGTTAACTCGGCATGACAGGGGACTCCTGGGGGCTGTGGGATCCTTGGAACTGCTTCTGCTCCGGCTCCTCCTGCACCCATGAAAACTCCCAGTTCTCCAGTTGATGGAAGAGTTGTCTACTGGAGGCAGGGAGCTGTTTGAAAGTGCTGTGGGGAAAGTGCCGGGTTTATGGCCCTGTGGTATTTGAAACATCTGGTTCATTTGTAAAGTCGTGTCATTTTTAAGGTTTTGCTGAGACAAATCATTCCGCAGCAACAGCTTGCTCGAATCCACTGCATACATCTCGTTTTCTTCATCGTGGCACTTGGGCTTTGTAACAGGACTTGCAGTTCTCGTCATGTCGCTGTTTTCAGACTGATGGCTGCTATTGCAGCTCTGGGGAGAAACAGAAGAATTGTTCTTTGTTTGGATACTAGAGAGATCAGAAATACTTACACAGTTCAGTATCTTCAGCTTTTCTTCATTAGGTCCTTCCAGAAGAACAGGTTCACTTATTATGGGTTTGGCCTTTGACTGGGTGCTCCTTAAGCTCCTTAAGTGCAACTTCTCCATTTTCTTTAGCAGACTCATCCTCTTCTTATATGGTGACTTACCCAAAAGCTTCTCCTCACTGGTGATATTTAAAAATTCACTATGGGGAGGAGAAAAACTGAAAGTAGAGTCCAGTGAAGCCACTTTAACTGAGGAACATCTTAAAGAACTGGTTTCGATATCTTCAGAAGGTTTTGGGACACTAACAATGTCACTGTCACCACTGCTAGTGCTGTGAATGGAGGACACATCCTGTTTCTCGGCATAACCCAGAAGGGGAGTCTTCTCACTGCTGATGTTCTTCAGTATGGGACTGCCTGGCACCGAGGCACTAGCACCTTCCTCTTGAGACAATCCTTCTAGGCTCTCAATACGAGTCCACCTCTGACTAGACCTCTCGTAAGCCCATTTGTTACTTATTGCACAGGGTTCATCATCTTCAGAGTCATCACTCTTAGAAGGAAGAAAAAAAAACACAAGTCAAGGGCAAAATTCAGCAAAATGAACGTTCCCCAAAACTGTAACAACAACGATTTGCAATTGCTGCCAACCTCCAAACCCACCAAGAGCAACATACAGCGGTGTGACAATGCAGTT
This sequence comes from Upupa epops, assembly GCA_013397515.1. NCBI lineage: Eukaryota > Metazoa > Chordata > Aves > Bucerotiformes > Upupidae > Upupa > Upupa epops. Next base: position 431,844 of record VZRI01012577.1, on the reverse strand, counting down.
ACTGAAGGGCTGCCCTGAGCTCTTCTGCTTGTTAGTTGAAAAACCCATGCTGGCAACTTAGTCACCAGCCCACCGCCAAATCTGTTAGGTTTCCCACAAGAAATGGTGACAGATTGATGTGAGGATGAAACATTCTGGTTTGTAGCAAATCCAAAGGTTTTGAATGATAATAGCATGGGGTTTTCATGCCCTTTCCTAGAGCTAAGCCAATCAATCACTCTTTCATACTTCTGTAACCCAAATTCAGCCATTTTCAAGTAAAGAGTTGGCTACTGGACTGTGGCATCCTCACTGTCTGTGTCACCCTCAAGCCAAGTGATCTCCTGGCCAGCAAACTGTTAGAAACACAGCAACAACCTGTCCCTTCTCTTGCCTCATTGTTTCCTGATGACAGCATGGAACTGTCAAAAACACTAGACCTTTCCCAAAAGATGCCACTGGTTTCTTGCAAGCCCTGCAGTTACTTCATGGTACCTAAGAGGATTTACAACCCTGGTGTTAACCAGCCAAGATGTGCTACATGAGCTACGGCACTTTTTTGCAGGAGAGAACAAAGCCAGCACAAATAGATTCTGTCCAGCTCCTACTGACTGGACATTCGGCTTCGACTGATGATACCTGGACTGCGTATTTTCGTTTCTTATCCTTTATCCAGTCAATAACAATGAAATTTCACTTTCAGGCCTTAAGATGTAAAACTAATTAGGGAAGAAATAAAAGACATGTGGAGGTGGGATTTTAGGGCAGCTACAGTAATGGGTGTCAAAGTATCTCTAATAAACTGAATCAAAACCCACCCCTGCCCTGTCTTACAAGTTGCAACAAGAACAATACTTAACCCCAGCCTCCAACACTCTGTTCTCCAAAGGAAAATGCAAATGAAAGAGCTCTGCATGTCAGAACTGAAGGGAAAGAAATGTTCAGAAATTGCTAACCTTTTAAAACCAGGGGTTTGATATATCAGCTAAGCACATTTTTAATGAGAAAGTGATATTTTATAAACACACCCGTTTCCTCTGGCGTCTTACTTCCACTTTCATTGATGCGCACTTGTTCAATGTGCTCAGCCGCCTGGAGTATGAAGAAAAAAGAGAGTTTAGACTATTTTAATTCTTCTATACAAAAACCACAAAGCTAATTGTGAGCTTCGTCCATTATTATTGGCATCAAATTCTTCACTACTGGCACCAAAGACTGACATTCTGTTAAAGGTTATCCACACCCAGAACTGACTAACGAACCCATGATGTTCATAGATGCAGTTCTGCCATCTTAAGACCATGCATTATCAGTTAATTTAAAGTCATATTATGAGCTTCAATGATCGTGAAAAGCTAGATGTCGATTTAAGGTTCTGAAAAGGAAACTCTCAGTGGACTTCTTAAAAATGATTTTTTCTCTTAAGACATTAACCTGTCTGTATCCATTTCCCAGGCAACTAGTGGCTGGATGACAGGGCAGGGCCTGAAGCTGCCAGGGGACGGTTAGGTTGGATGTTAGAAAGCCCTTCCTCATGTAAAGTGTGATCAGACCCTGGAATGGGCTGCCCAGGGCAGTGGTGGAGCCCCCATCGCTGGAAGTGTTTAAGGACAGACTGGATGTGGCCCCTGGTGCCCTGGTCTGGCTGATGTGGTGATGTTAGGTCATGGGCTGGGCTTGATGATCTCGGTGGTCTTTTCCAGCCTCAATAATTCAGTGATTCTGTGATCTTCATTATCAGTCATTATACTAAAAGTTTTACTAAAATTTGTGGAATCAATAAGGCTCCAAACTAGGTGGCCACTTAACAGTCAAACTCCAGGGAGGTTACACACTGACAGCCACCAAGGGACCCTCAGGACAGAAGCTGTATCAACAAATACAATACAGCAAAGTTCTCTCTGCTGTGTGGTAGCGATGGATGTGCAGACAGCTTCTGCTGGTGCTCCTGGTACAAGCAGAATTTTAATTCAGGTGACCTAAAACCACAGAGGAGGGGTGAACAACTTTTCCAGAAGAGAAACTTTTCAGTCCCTTAGGAGCTAGAAATCCTTATTGTGTCCCTTGGCTTGACCAAGCAGCATGGCACGGCTGGTCAGGAGCTCACATCACCTGCTGAACACTAGCACTATGAGAAGACTTCAAACACTGCAGTTAGTCAGACAAACACCTCTACATTACCCTGGGGAAAGCTCAAAGAGCAGTGACTTTGATGATGCAATTTCACTCATTTGCTGGGAACATTGGCAAAACAATAAATCCCATCAGTCTTGATTTGACATTATCCAGGAATATTCAGGAAAACAAAACAGAAACCATTCTCTTGTGCAGATCGTTTCTGCTGTTTATCTCATGGACCAACTCTGGGGCAGTCTGAGGACATTCCTGCACTCAGTAACAGGCAATTATAGAGTGAACTGTCATGGAATCAGAGAATCATCATGGCTGGAAAGGACCATTCTGGGCAGCCTGTTCCAGTGCCCAGCCACTCACAGGAAAGAACTTCTTCCTAAGATCCAATCTAAAACTCCCCTGATGCAATGTGAGTCCATTTCCCCTTATCATTAGGAATTTGCTGCCAAAGGCTTGCAGGGAATTGATCATTCTCTCCCAGCCTGCAGCACTACACACTACAGGAAAGATAGATTTGAATCTTGGTGTAACACCACTGGGACCTTGGCTGCGAATGACGTGCAGACTCACACTATACCTTCCCTCTGAATTCTCAAAATAAGTATCTGCTCAAGCCATTTCCTTCAGTCACAGCACTGATGACTTTGAAAAGATGAATGACAAGTAACTGTGGAGCCTGGAGGTATTAAAGAAGATTAATAATGAACATTTACCTGAACAGTGATTCAATGGCATCTCCATCTAAAAACTCATGATCCTTCCTCACGGTTTTTACATCAATAGGGAACTGCATATCTGGGAACAAAGAAGTTGTAGCTGAGATTCGAATTATAATTGCAAAGACTGACTTTTGCAACATACTTATCACTGTTTCTACAGCTATGTATTTACACTAATGACCTTCAAGCAAGTGGGGATCAGTTCTTCAGTGCAGAGGGGGAGAACAACTGTAGACATCTGCTTGCTGGCATTAGCTACAGCAGCACACTTCCAAGTGACATTTGTGGTGACTAAGTGCTGCAACCAAGAATGGTGTTGCTTTGGTTTGGTTCTCTGCACCTTCTGCCTTCAGGTGCAGCATAAACCCAGGAGCAATTTCCCTGGGCTGCTGCTGGTGAGGTCCCATGCAGCACAAGGTGTGCAGAGGTGGGCAGCTAATGCTGTCTGTGCAAGAAGTTAATCACTGGGCTAGCCAAAGAGTTCAGTGATTCACTTCTGAGGCTCAGCCTTGCAGGAGAGGGAAGCCATGAGATCCATCAGTGTTCCTTGGCTTCTTTTATAAACTTGATTTGCCCAGTCAAGCCAGGACACCACACAAGCGGTAATAGAGAGGATTTGTGTTATCCCAAACATGGTGTGAGATGTTATATTATGATTCGTGTCAAGGTAAAAACAATATCCCTCCCTTGTCATTGTGGAAAACTATTGAATGAACAAAATAAACAGTGAAACTCAGCAGGACAAACAGTAAACAGGATGGGGGGAGGCTGCGCAATCTAAGACCTGCAAAATGTTGCGAAATGTATGGGCAGCTAATCACTGTTAATTAAGATTAGCCCAAGAACATTGTCTCTGCCTTATCTTTGGATCCGGGGTCTCACCAAGAAGTGCAGATGTGAACAGAGGAAACTCATATGAGGGGATCCTCTGAAGTGATATATGTATGAAATGAGGTATAAAATGTTGCTGCCTTAAACTGTAAGGTGTGCGTGTTGATGGAGTGACTAACTCCCCACGCACCCGGCGCCGCTTGCTCATTCCTTATTACCGCAATCAATAAATCTTTTGTATTTTATCAGAGATTTGGGTGTCTGATGGATCATTTCTAACAATGACCAGTTACATTTCCAAACTGTAGGGTTGACAGTTTACATAATAAACCTTGCTGCAGGCAAATGGGGAGCATTTCCATGTTTCATAGCATACACATCCCAAACGGGTTCTGTCCTTGGCTTCCCCTTTTTAATTTTATAATGAAGGGTTGAAGTGGGAATGAAATAGGCAAGAATTACTGATTGTTCTCTTAACTGCATTGTTCTTTGATTACAACTTTCTCAAAAATAATCAGCTTTTGCTACATTCAGAATCAACATATTTTGAAGAAGAAAAGCTTTAAGCACAAGTGTTGTCTGAAAAATATACAAATTCTCCACAAATCCTACAAGTGATTTGTACCATTGAAAGCTTGGGAACACACTGGCAGCCCAGTGTTCGTCTGTGTCTGGCTACCTCTGAGCATCTGTTTTAAAAAGGTATCACCATGAGATGATACATTTTCAAGCTGGAAGAGGGAAGTCAAAAGGAAGTTCTTCAGGATGAGGGTGGTGAGACACTGGAACAGGCTGCCCAGGAAGGTTGTGGATGCCCCCTCCCTGGAAGGGTTCAAGGCCAAATTTGATGGGGCCTTGAGCAACTTGGTCTAGAGGGGCAGGGAGGGTTGGTACCAGATGATCTTTAAACCTCTCTTCCAACCTGAACCATTCTATGAATATGATTTTTCCAAGATGATTTACCAAAAGAGAACAACTTATTTTAAAGTCCACAGGCTGCGAAGCCTTAGGTGAGTTTTTTCTTGCAATTAGCGAGCTGGAAATCCTCACACTCAACACTCTGAGAAATGAGAAAATGTGAAACAATTAAAATTACAATAGGAGAAATTTGACTGAATTTCAATCAAATAGAGAAAGACTGGGTCATTTACAGAACCCTAGCAAGGCTGCCCTAATTCAGATGGCACTTCTACAAGAACATGCACCAGACTACTATTTTCTATAGGTTTGCATGACAAGAAAGCAGAAAGAGGAAGCACTTCCATCAAAAGTGTGAGATTCTGAAAGATTATGTCTGTAAATGAGTCTACTTGAATCCAGAGTCAACTGCTTGGCAAGTGTCTGAGTCCTACCTTCAAAGAGCTGGGCATACTGGGGGAAACCAGCCGCTCTCAGCCAGTCGCAGGCTTCTCTCGCTTCAATTTCTGCAATGAGAACATGGTATTGCTCACTCACAGCACTGACCAGTCACTGCTCTCACAGCACAAGCAAGCTCAGTTTACCCGATGGATTCTCAGAGGATCCTGTGTTCTTGCATCAAAATAAAGAGACTCTTGTACCTGACACACTCAGACTGAAGTGGTAATCCCAGCACTGAGCTATGAGCACACACAAGAAATGCCTCACCATTGGTGGACACCGACCAACCCTGAGATCTGCACTGTGAGGCATCAGTCAGCTGTTGAAATGAGCCATCAGAGAAGAGCATGCTACACACATATTTATGGCCTCCCTCAGCCAAGCCCATTCATGCGTTCCAGTCCTGAGGGATGGTGATAAGACCCAAACAGATCCTATAAATAAACATCCAATGTTATCACAACATTAATAGCACTAGGCATGGCCTCAGCGTTCCCAGAAAGAGAGTTCTCAGGAGTATCTGTTGCTAGGGTCTATCAATATTTAGCTCCTCGCCAACTACCCATGCAACTTGGCAGTCACCATGGCACAGCAGATGTCAGGAATTAACTGCTCCTTTTGTGACAATCCGTAAGGTCCTGTGGCCAACACCACAACATTCCCACAGGACCAGGAGCAGCAGACAACTTCACAGAAACACTGGACACCCACCTGGTGCTTCAGAAACACAAACATGTTCAGTGTGAGTACAGCCAGCAGGCTCTGAACTCTGCAAATACTATTAACTCCTGGGTCTGATGACGAGAAGATTCCCATAGTAAACGTTCTTCAGGACTGCATGTATTCCAGCACACATTACAACAGACACCAACTTTGAAAGGAATGTTTTAAAAGGACCTTAACATCAAGCACATTCAGGAGAGGGTGATGTTTCCAAGCACCTTCAAGTGTAGCATACTAGGCCAGGAGGACAGACATGGTTCTTAGAGGCATTTTCAGTACACTCCAAGATTAGGATTCCAAGGCACTTCACAAGCAACTCTCCCATTCAAATTCCCTTCCTGCCTCACTCTACAGTCATCAGTGCAACAGGCTGAAGAAACGCATCAAAATACTTACAGAGCTTCCATGAGTTTACTTTCAAACTTGAAATTATTTCCATTGTCACTTGCTTTGTTTGGACAATGCCATCCATAACAAAGGCTTTCCTGCATAAACCTCGAAGGCTTTTTCATGGGAGAGTAAAGTGATAGCGCGGGATGATAAGGGTATTGCTATGTTAAACAGATGCACTACTCTTTTTATTATGGTTCTTTCACAGTGCAGAACAGCAGCTCACTTCTCCCAAAACAGCCTAGATGCACTGAGCCTACCTTTAGTACCAGACCCGGTGCCATCATTTATCAGAATCTTTATTGCACTGCAGCATTTCCTGAATACTGAGACAGGGCACTGATAAAACATGAGCATTGTACTCACCCAGCAAAACAGAAAGGGGAAAAACGTCAGCAGAAAAGAGCATGGAGAATGACCAGACACCACAAATCTTCACAAAAATGATTTTCACTCAGAAAACCCCTCAGGCTCACTGAACCATCTCAGCTGTGGAGAAGCTCTAGCTGTCCTCCTTCAAGCCTTATAGCATCCTGAGGCTGAGTCCAGTGTTGCTGAGCCTAGACATGAGAGCGACTGTGGAGGGGCTGAGGCTTTCCTAGTTCCCACCAGGTTACAAATACAACCCTATTTTTAGAGCAAACCAAGCTGTGGACAGTGATGCAAGCAGCAGCTAGAAAATAGTCTGCAGCTAGTCACGACTGACAATGCCACACTGGATCTGATGATCTTAGAGGTCTTTTCACCTTTATGATTCTATGATTCTATGACTTAGCTAGAGGTGGCCTCTCCCACAGGACAAGGCCGCAGGAGCTGGAGGATGTCCTCTGCTGACGTAAATCTGCAGGACTTTTAAGACACTTTGCACAGCCCCATGTAGAAGTGTTAGGAGACGACATATGAAGACCTAAGCTTTTGGCCTGCATGTCTGTAACGATCTGCCATTAGATTTGCTGTGATTATTTCACTGCTAAAATATCTGCACAAATGATCCTACTGATGACTCTGTACTTCAGGGATATCTGTGCTGCCTCCTCCCAACACCACTGGGAACAGAACTCATAACGGATGCCTAGACATTTCACTCTGATGAAAGGAAATTCCCCAAACAAGCCTGAATGATTATGATAATGATAAATAGGAAATAAAAAGGAAGTAAGAATTAATCGCTCAGAAGGACATAACAGCTCTCCACAGCGCTGCCCTCACCGCTGACGTGCAAGACTGCTCTGCTTTGTGATACGTGCAGCTTGATGCAGCTGCTCGTTGAAGTTAGCTCTTCCTGAAAAGACACTAGAAATGGGGGAACCTTCAGAAAGCCAGTACAGCGCCAGTGACTACAGCAGTTGCAGCATACCTGCTGGTGAGCTAGATGTCATACAAGAGAGTGAGTTTCTTAACTGATCTGGGCACTTCCTGCATGACTGAAAAAGAGAAGAGCCTACATGTGACTCCTCTTTCTCATGAATTGATTTTATATTTAAGCAGATTTTAAAAAAAAATGATTTCCTGGGGCTCTGGACAATTTTTCTGGTTAGAGATGTCCTTGTTTGTTGTAGGGGGGTTGGATTAGATCTCACCTGCAGTCCTGTATCCAGTTCTGGAGCCCCAACACAAGAAGGATGTGGAGTTGGAGCAGGTCGAGGGGAGGTCACAAAAATGCTCAGAGAGCTGAAACTCCTATGCTATGGGTACAGGCTGAAAGAGTTGGGTTTGTCCAGCCTGAAAAGACTCTGGGGGAACCTTATGAAACCTTCCAGTATCTGAAAGGGGTTATCAGAAGGCTGGGGAAGACTGTTCACAAGGGCAGGGAACGATAGGACAAGAGGTGATGGTTTGAAGCTGGAAAAGGGCAGATTGAGGCTTTTTACTCATGGAAAAAGTTCTTTCATCTGAGGCTGGTGGGTCCCTGAAACTGGCTGTCCAGTGAGGCAGTGCAGGCCCCATCCCTGGAGCCATTCAAGGTCAGAGTGAAGCCACTCAAGGTCAGGCTGGATAGGGCTCCGGGCAATCTGAGTGATGGCCCTGCTTGTTACATGGGGGTTGGTCTAGGTGACCTCTGAAGATCCCTTTCAACCCAATGCATTCTATGACTGTACATTTTCCTCACAAGAAGCAGCAAGTTTCTACCAAAAAGGGAGAGACAGACATTGAAGTAGGTAGAAGTTGTCTATGAAACAGGCCAGTCAGCCTTACTGCGAGATCATCACAAACTTCAGGTAAAGGACAGCATCAAATGGTGCTTTGAAGTTTTAGAAATTCTTGCTCTACATAACATGAGAGGGGACAAATTTCTGCTTGAAAGCCTGAGTATGATGAGTCTTCCTCTTGGGGCACAGCATGACTTTTCAGCTGCTGCCAAAACCAAAGAAGCCCTGTGTTTCCCCTTTCCTCATCTGCTCATTCCTACCCCTCCTCATCAACACCATGAAGTCCATGCCAGCAGCCACCACCAACCAAATGATCAGCTGGACATGAGTCCTTTTTTATGGCAGGATCAGGTTTGTGATGCTTCAGCTTTCAAGATCAGCCACCACAGGCTCTGCTGAGCACCAGTTACCAGACAAGGCCAGTGGTTGACGTATGCATGGAGTGGTGTGGGGACACTGCCCACCAGTGCCCAGCAGCCTTTAGGCAGCTCAGCCTAGTATGGGAACCATACCCTAAATGTGTAATTTTTCACAATGTCATCTCCTTGTAGCCCTCCTTGTGTTTAAGTCAGAACCGCTTACAAAAGCCTGCCATGAGCAAACAGGAGGTTTTCCTGCTCTTTGCATACCTGTACAGCAGGGGCTCCAGGACCCACTGGTACCCTGCAGCACACAAGTACAGTGCTTGTGGAAAAGAGCAGAGCCTGAAGGGAGCCTCACATGTGGCCACTACTCCACATGCCATGCGAGTACAGGCAGGAGGGCACAAACCAGGGCAGGACTGACTCTTCACTGGATTGTTTGCGTTACACCAGTCTGGAAGGCAATGGGAAAAAAATGCAAAGAGTTTTGCTCTCTCCCAATCTCTGTCATTATATTGGAAGATTTTTTGTTGTCTCCTCATGGCAGGAATCCTCCACTAGCCACAGACAAGCAGGCACCCAGAGCCGCCACCTCAAAACCGTGCTTGGTTTGGCACCACACAGCCAACCGTTCCAGCACAGAGGGACGCTGCTGTCTCCTCTCATCACCAGCAACCCTGAACTATCATCCCACTCGCCTCGGAGCCAACAAGCACTGGGCACATCAGCAGCCACATGTCAAACTCCACGAAGTATTTTTCCTGCAGCTCATGAGCCGCCAGCCATGAGTTGGCAGATCCTTTATGCTGTTGGTTTTCCTGGCAGCAGGGGAAGCGACAAGGATTTTTCAGGGTCCATTTGAAGATAAAGAGTTACCTGTAGCATCTTTTGGGTCTGCGCATCTTCCCAGGGCTACAGCAGTTGGTGTTGCTTGCCTATGACTTATGGCTGCTAATAAGGGATCTCACTCACTCTGCATTTGCTGCACTGGAACTGCATTCCCCTGAACATGTCCAGAACTGCATTAGACCAGGAGTTTTCAAGACCTGTTTTTCTTTATCTCCTCTTACTCAAAGAGAGAGTCTGAACGTATTGTCCCTTGTGCAAAGCAATAGAGCAAAGCCTAATTAGACTTTATTAATACACTCAAGGAAGAGATAAAAATAAAGGCTTATTGCTTGGAGTTTTGCCAGGATAATTTAGGCTCCTTGCAGATAAAGAGCATAAATGGATGGATAATGAAAAGGTCAAGATATTTGCCCTTTCATTCCTATTTTACTACCATGCTGGTGTTTTGGAACCACAGCCAACTCTTTAGTTATCACAGCTGGGAGCTGCAACATATCCCAGCACTTTGTGGCAACCTTAATTACATCTTCATCCAGCAGCTTGGCATTCGCCTCCCAACATGATTACTAGAACTCCCAAGCTGACATTACCTGGGTCCTCCACATTAGCCTCCCATTACTGGGACCCAGACGAGATTGCAGAGCACATTAGCTGCCTTGTCAGTGCTGGGTGCTCCTTCCACTGCCTCACGAGGGTAGGGTTTGCTCTACAAGAATTTCAAGGGGCTCAAGGAAATTAGGAACGTAACTCCCATTGACTTTAGAAGAAATGAGAGTGCAACACTCTGATTTCCAAATCCATGCTTGAAAATCCTTATCCAAGTAAAAGGGGCAAGAGACCGGGGATTTACCTCCCCCCAGTCTAACCCCAGACATGTTGCTTCACCTGGGTTCAGTCCTGCTGGAGCAGATAGAACACTTCTCTGATGCAGAAGCTTCTTATGGCTGGGTTTTTTTACAATGATTGAGAAATATTTGACGTAAAATGCCTCAGAGGAGCTGTAGGAGGGAGGGTAACTGCTTCCTTCCCATACAGCCAGTATCAACAAACCCGTAGTACAGACATACCAAAACTCGACTCCAGCGTAACGCCCGTGCTCGTTCATCGGGTAGCACTAAGCTTTCCTTAACTCTGCAGAATGCCAGTCACACCACCCCGTGTGATACAGGCTCACCCTGCCCCTTAGGAGCTGCATGACCCACGCTGCCCAGTAAACGACTGTGTTTAAAGGAAAACCGACATCCAGCACCCCTGCAGCTCTGCTGGGCTGAACCTGCTTACAGCCGCCGAGCCCAGAGCAGTGCCGACCATGTCCTTGGTCAGTATAGCCTGGCATAGCTTGCTGACAGTCAAAGACACACAGCCAAGTCAGACAATCTCCCGAGCAGATCCTAAAGGCAGCCACCACGAAGCCAAAGCCGCAGCTGCTAGAAGAGCACGACGAGAAGCACAGCCAGCCCAGGAGCAGCCATCACTCAGCCCATAAGCAATAGCAGACAGGGACAGGAGGTCTCTGCACACCCACCTGTGCTGTCACCCGGGGATGTCATCTGCTCAAGCTGTGTGACCAGCCTGCTCCGAAGCCTCCTGCTCCAGCCAGTGGCTCCTCCTCCTCCTCACACCCTGCTTGGTGCCGCCCTGCCTGCTGGCACAGGGTTGGGCATACGGCCACCACATCCCGGGCACCGGGAGTGAGGGAGTGACTGACGGCAGATTCCTGGCGGGGTTGCTGGCTCACCGCAGTGTTTTAACAGTTTGCCTGTGTGACTAGGGAGGATTATTCAGTTTTTACAGAATAGCTACTGTTCTGGTGTTGTCTTTCCTGACAAACACCTGGAACAATGCTGGCTCTTACTCTGCACACAAACCATCCAGAGTGACATGTCCTGCGCAGGAGGTGCTGTGCCCAGAGCAGGACTCTCCACACTGGATGCCACAGGCCAGGAGCTGGGAGCTGGAACAAGAACCCAGCCCTGAGCCCTGCTCCTGAGGGTGACCCAGCCACGTGTCCTCAGGGCTGTGTTGCAACAGGTCCTTTGCCATAGCAATTGCAGTGGAACAGACAGACCCTTTGCTTTTCTTCTGCTTATCTAGCCTTAGTGAGACAACAAACAGTTTGTGGTCTGAAGAATTCGTATTCGGTTGAACAATGAATTGTAAGCTCTGCAGCTAACAGCAATGTCTTTGCTTTTCCTGTAGTTCATCATCACCATGAGGCAATTTTCTGCTTTTAATGACTGTTTTACTGGCCTAAACCAAAATAGTCTCCTCATCCCAATATCTAAACATAAATGTTCACACCCTGCACTGGTTAAATTCCCAGCTCCATGCTTGGGTTAGGGAGATGAGGATGTCTAATGTAAATTGGGGGATAACATAAGCAGGCTGCTTCCAGAGGATAGAGATGCTTCACCTAGACCATGCTGTTTCTCTTTCCTTTGGACATTTGCCATGAGATGACACTAAATTGTCCTAAAATGGTCATTTTCTCTATTTTAAGGAACTTGTGTTGTTTAGCAACAAACTTCTGGCCAGCTTCCTAACACCGTGTGGGTAACTGATCAAGAAGAGTCCTACAGAAACACAGGGAATCCCCTACATGGAGATTAATTCAGTAGGAGATAGCAGGAAGAATTCCTGAAGGTTTTTCAGAAAGGAATCACATTCCATTCTCTTGATCATGTTATCTATCCTACAGCACAGTGAATGAAACTTGGGGTTCCTGCAACAGCCTGTGACTGAAGGAGGAGTAGCCCACACACAGTAATTTACCCTCTGCAGAAGCTGGGCCTTAGCCCCTATAGCTGAAGCAGGAGTCCATGTTTCTACATTCATGTCTGGAATAATGATGTCTCTACTTCACAAGAGGAATTTGGGTATCTTCAGTGTCAAATGCTCCACAGCAACTGCCTGGCCACATACTTGTGGGGCTGTTGACAGAGGTTCCCATGCCAAAGGGAAAGATGTCAAGAAAATCTATTTCCTACTCATCTGGGCTTTTTCCTTCCTAGCTCTGCAGGTCACATCAGACCACCACCAAAGCAGCAAAGCTTACACCATTCTTTGGGATTGCAGCCTGGAAAAAGGTCATTAGTGTTTGATTTCCTCTTTTCTGAAGCCACTTGCCCTTGCTGAAGGCTCTCCAGAGCCTTCCTGGTGGGTTGCGTTGCAAGCAAACTTAACCAAAACCTCCAGCCATTGGTCAGCATGGGTAGGGATCCCACACACAGTGTCTTCAAACCAGTTACATCTCACCTTGGTGAGAAAGGAAATCCCAGAATGGGTCATTTTAAACAGCTTGAAGAAATACAGCAGGAACAAAATCTACCACTTCTGTAACTGAGCCTCCCGCTGCTGAACCTCTTGGTCATACTTCACCAAAGCATGCAAAAGCCCCAAGCTGTTTCAGACAAGAGATGGCGGCACGTCTCATTAAAACCATTTCTTGCATATTTTAATTCTGATGCATTTCCCATGTAGATAGATTTACCAGTGATCACCACCCTCCTTTCTTGTCGTTGCTCCCACAACAGGAAGCAAAGCTAAATGGAATTTCATTTCTGACTTTCTCTCAGTAAGAACCCAAAGTCATTGTTTTCCATCCTCCTTGCTGATGATCCTGAGTTAACAGAGGAGATGAAGAGATCCAGCTGCTGCTATAGTGTGGCTATACTGGTGGACATCAAGAAAGGAATTTCTATGGAAATAAGCTGTTCAGAGAAAATCTGCATGATTAACTAAGGTGTTAAGACTGATGAGGAGTAAAAATACAGAATGAAACACACAAGACAGCTAAAAGATATTAATATTAAAGGCAGTGTGGAAGAACTGTCGCATACAGAGATTTAAAAGAACCAGATGAAAAAGCAGATTAACAAACACCAAAACTTCCTGACAAGGAAATCCATTGATTGAAGTCTTTTCCCAAGGACAAAGATGGAAGATTTATCATCTGTGATACAAGGCAGATCAGCCAATCTGCTGGTACCTGGATCTCAGGGAGCAAGATGTATGAGCCAACACTTGCACTGCATAGCTATTTTTCTTCTTCTGTGAAAAGAACATGCTGGATAAAGTCATTAACCTTGCTTTAAAGGAGGAAAAGAGTGTTGTTAAAAATAGATGCTTGCATTGTCTAAATGACACTGAGGCAAAGACAAAATATTTACCCATCATAATATAACAGTGCTCTTTCTGTCAGGGAGCATCAGTGGGAGAACAAAATTATGAGGAATTACAGTCACAGAATCCCAGGCTGACTCAGGTCGGAAATGACCTCAGAGATCATCTACCCCAGTCTCCTGCAATGGGCAGCAACGCCTCTCAACCAGACTTGGTGGCTCAAGACCTCATCCAACCTGGCCTTGAACACCTCCAGGGAGGGGACAGCCACAGCCTTTCTGGGCAATTGATTCCAGAGTCCCTCCACCCTTGCACTTAAGACCTTCTTCCTAAGATCCAGACTGAACCTCCTCTCTTTCAGTTCCAAACTCTTTCCCCTTGTCCTACCACTAGATCCCTTTGGGAAAAGTCCCTCTCCAGTTTTCCTATAGGTTCTCTTCAGGTATTGGAAGGCAGCTATAACGTCCCCTGGAGTCCTCTCTTCCCTAGGCTGAACAACCCTCAGCCTATCCTCATAGCAGAGCCCTTAGATCATCTTTGTGGCTTTGTCTGGCCTAATGCCAACAGTTCTAGAAATACACTCAGAGGCCCCTGAAATGAACAGCAGTTTTTCCCTTGAAAATCAAGATTAAATAGTTTGGCTCCAGGTCAAGAAGCTGTTGGATTACAACAAACATAACCCCATGGTTTGTCCAGGCTGTACTCATTCAAAACCACACAGATCTGCTTTTTGCAGTCCTCCCTATCAAAATCTGAAAATATTCTTTGAAACCTGTAAATAATTTTCGTAGTATTTTCCCTCAATGAGGGTCCTTGGCTGCTTTCACTGGGGCCTTCCAGTCCAGGTTTCTCCCACATTTCCAAACTCCCCTAGGAAACACAGATCTGACATCTAGAGATGCTCCTGGGAGTGATACTTGCTCATCGCAAGGTCAGGAAATCTTTAGTTCTAATTTTTATGTCTTCCTTTACAAACTCAGCCTTCGGCAGGTAGGTCACAGTAACCCTTAATGGTAGGAAAGTTACCCAGTACCTCTTCTAGAAATCCCCACAAAATCAAAACCAGGGAGAATTTCCCTTCTGCTAGCAGACTCCAGAACTGAAAGAAAACACAACACAAACCCTTTAGTTAAAGGGAAAGGTGAAGCATCTTTGTTATGCCTGTGTCCCTTAGCAGTGGGTCAGTTTATATGGCTGTTCACCTGCTGCTGCAGCAGTCGCAACCACCTGGTGTCGTTATGAAAGGAAACACTGGAATTGCTGATCCTGGAGAACAGTGTGGGGTGTCTGTTGCCTTGACCAGCAGGTGACAATGACCGTCTTCTGTAAATCCCTGCATCCTTAGTGCCATTAAAATTGTGTAATCTGCCTCTCACCAGAGCAGGTCAAATCTCAGGCTGGAGCTCAGCGATTGACCCCACGTTAAAAGTCAAACATTTTCAAAGAAGGAAACATGATGCTGTGACAGGGATTTTCTCTAGGAACTGGGTGCATGGAGTTCCAGGGATGTGTATCCACCTTAAACCTTCCTGCCTGGAATAGTGTACCCAGGAGTGCATGAAGTGCTCACTGAAGTATGAGAGCACCAGCTTGCACAAAAAAACCTGTCTGTTGCTTGCCATTTCTTACTTTGTCTCTTGCCAGGAGAGTACCCTCTCTGAAAGGTCTGTCTATCTCTGCTATTAAAGAGCATCCCTACAATCACAAGAATACTTGTGCTTTGTTTATGTACACTCCAGCTGGAGGAGACCCTGCACAGTGGAGTGGAAAAGCTGCTGAAATGGTGCCGAGGCAGCTTTTTAATCACACTTATTTACATTTGGGTCTGAGCTATTTGGAAACAGATTATTCTCAACTGGTTTTGCATGCACCACACATGGGCCCATACAGATTCCCTGCTGTTCAAGCTCGGTTTTACTCAAAGCAGCATTACTTCATGAAAGACAAAATGCTTTCCCAGCACAGCAATCAGTCTGGGATCTGCTACTCTCCAGAGTTCATTTTTGATGAAGGTGCCCTGTAAGGGTTCACATGAGAAATAAACCCTAAAGAGCAAGCCAAGGCTTAGGCTTGGGGACGAGCATCAGGTCCTGATGAGGAAACACTGTGTCTTGCCATGGACAGGGGTGATCACTGTTAAAGGCATAAAACAGGAGGAACAGATCATCACACACCAGGAAACAAAACATCGTGAAGCTACTCTAATTAATATGCATGGAATTCTATGGAAAACTGTCTTCTTTCAACTCCTCCCACACGAGGAGCCAACAGATTGCAGTTAGCTTTGATTCCCAAAGCTTTCTTTCACAGCACTGCTGCCCACCACCAACTACCTCCTGGGGCAGAGCATCTGCTGCTGGCAGGGAAACCCAGCAGGGCTCAGGCGTGGCAGTGGCAATGAGTGATTTAGCAGGTATCTGGGCATGCCCCTGCGGAACAGGGACCTGGCACTACTGTTCAGTTTCCAGTGCAACACCCCACATTGTGCTGGCGATGAATTTGAGTCCACCAGACACAAGTTCAAAAAAAAAAAAAAGGGGGAGGAAGACAATATAGCAGCAAGTGGTCTTTCCTGACCAGACGACCTTGATTAGGCTAGATCTTAGACGTTCACTTTCATTAGACTAGATCTTCATTTAGACTAGATCTTAGGAAGAAGTTCTTCAGTGCAGGGGTAGAGAGATGCTGGAATTCATGGCCTGGAGACACTGTGGCTGCCTCCTCCCCAGAGGTGTTCAAGGCTGGGTTGGATGAGGCCTTGAGTAACCAAGTCTGGTTGAAAGGCATCGCTGCCCCTGGCAAGGGGCATGGAGTAGATGCTCTCTGTCATCCCTTGCAACCTGAGCCAGCCCGGGACTCTGTGATTTGATGATTACCTAACACACACACACTGGTGTCAGTGGTACTTACTGGAGTAAGAGAGAATAATAAAAAAAGTCAGAGGCTCAGGTGAACATGATGGAATTCAGTGCAGCAGGTTCAACATTTCCATTTTACATGAGGGTGAAGTGAGAAGCAGCTCATTTGTCTCTCACCTCCAAGATACAGTCCATAGTCTGCAGTGTCTTGAGTCTTTTGAAGTGACTCTGAAACTTCTGCACCCACTAGCCTTTCCTAGAGGTACATTCTTGGACTTGAGTGACTGTTGGCTCAGCATCACATAAAGAGAACAACACACCAGGAGATTCCAACTATTTAAATGCAGAAAGCCTGCTGCCCACTCTGTGTCTTGCTAACATGCCTCCAGAATGGCTGAGACTTAAGCATGGTTGGATGATGCCTTCTAGAAGTGACCATAGGGACATGACAATTTTTGTATAAATAACTGAAAAGAATCACTTCCGTGCCACCACAGCCTCTGACCAGGCCTCCAGGTGTAAAGTCATTTGAAAGCCCATTCTAACCTGTTCCTTTCCCAAGCCAGAGGACTTGTGTGTGCCTCCAGCACCAGCACTGCAGAGGCTGGGTGCAAACACTGGCCCTTCAGATGGCAGAACTGGGGTTTGGGCTTGGTTCATAAGGAAATGGTGCCATAGCTGAAACTGCCTCAAGACCCTACAACAAGCCGCCATCCCACCAGGCAGGTGATGTAACACACAGAATGACAGCCAGCCAGCCAAGCTTTCCTGTCTGGAGTTCAGACCTTGCTGTGATTCAGCTGTGAACAGCAACCAAGTTAAATAGGATAAATATCCAAACACTAAATATCCAAACCCTGGATGCCCTTTCACTTGTCATTCTTGGCAATCAGCTGTGTGAGGCCTCACCAGAAAGGCAAAATCCAACCTCAGTCTTATTTTTCTTCCTGTCTTCTTCTTATCTTGGCTGTTGAGCAAAGCAGCTGACAGCAGGTTCCTCAAAGATCCAGTGCATGCTCATTCCAACAACAAATCAAAGGAGCTGGACAGGTCCATTTTTTGTTAATCAGCAAAAGCTAACCCCTCCTCATCTTAGCGGATTTATTTCACACATGAAAAGACTGTTGCTGCTTCTAACAGCTCAGTGCCCTCCTAGATCAAAGACCACCCCAGGCTCCTCTGTACATGCAGTCACTTCTGCTTCATTGGCGATCTCCTGAGGACAAGTTTGCTTGTGAGTTCTTCCAAGAAAGTTGTGCTTTTGAGCTTAAGAAATGTCACAGAATTAAAGACATCTGAATTTCAGCAGTGTGATGCAAAGGAGCATGTAGTGGTTTATTACAGGAGAGTGAGGTATGATAGCTCAGGTGAACAAATAAAGAGCACTGGAATACATAAAACTGTAAAACTTGATACTTCACTCATTAAATTGCCCATTAAAATAGTAAAGTATGAAAGGTAATGAGGCTGGGTAGAATACTGATTATAGAATACAGATTATCAGATTTCACAAATACTTGCTTGAATTCTCCACAGCAGGTCAGCCACGCTCACACCCAGTTCCATTATCTGTGAAACCATACTGAGAAATAACTGGGGACCAACAGCTCTCACCTACAGCAAACCTGCTGCTTGGAATGAACTGGAATGAACTGACACCATAGCAACCTGGACCAGTTTGCAGTCCCCCATCATTGGGACCATTGTTGAAGGTACCTGATGAGCATTTAACAATCTATTTCCATGAATGTGCCATCAAAGAAAGAAATGTGGGGGTTAATTGGGGTCACATCTATTATTACAGATAGAGACGGATTTCATTATATTGTCTATGCAATGTGCTATTTCTCCGGCTCCATCAACAGACAATACTTTGACATCCTTGAGTCCTTTCCAGGAAACACCACAATATTTTTCCTGTAGGATTTTTTTTCCATGCACTCTCTTCTGTGACACAGACTTAAACTTCTCTATTGAATCGCTGTCGTTACAGCAGTTGTAAACTTCTCAAAACACAAATGCCGTTTGGGAGCAATCATAGCCAAAAGATTTCAATAAATAGCCTTGATAAATCCCATAAGCAGATGCAGCAGGTTCATGTGAAAATCAGAACAGCTTGTATCAAGACCTCAGAGAAGCTGAGGCTCATCTTAGCTTTTCACTTTCAAGAAGCAGCTATCAAAGAGAACAAGACTAAAGCAACCGATGACAAAAAAATAGACTAGAGATCAGAATCTGTAAGGCAAAGTAGAAAATTGCAGTAGCAGCTTGTAAATCCATTTTCCAAATGTCCAAAATGAGGCTGGTAACTGCGGAGAATCTCCCATCACAGCCATTACGGGGACTGTGACAAGAGCCAAGAAACAGGTCAGTGCTCTCAGTGCTTTAAAAACCATTTCCTTTGCAAAAAGAAAAAAAAAACACCTCAGGAAGATGATAGTGGTGCTCTAACCATGTATCTCATTCTTACAATGGGTCTGGAATTGGTGTCAAATCGATTTAGAGGCAACATAAAACTGGATTCAAATGTTATAGCAGGCTGGGTGTCTTTAATGGACTGTAATGTATCTTAGCTGCTCCTGGGAGCTTGTTTTAATCTCCATGTGTTAATTGTTTACTGAAAAAAAAAATACATTTCACATATTGAAGCTGCTTTTAAAGCTTTTTATTAATATTTCAAAGCTCGCATAATCAATATTTCATATTATAGCTATCGCAGGAATCCCATTTCCCCTCTGTCCAGCACCCATCTGTCCTGACCTAAATTGCTCTGTATAATAATACCAAGAGGAAGCTGCTGCAAAGCCTTGGTTGGACTGCAAATTCATTCCTTTAAGCCTCCTGAAATTTAGTTTTCTAAAATTTGCAGATAGGCACCAAGTAGGGGAACTATTAGGAGAGCCTGAAGAGGTGAGCTGGGATGCAGGGTAGCCCCAGTTGTTGGCCTGTCTTGCAGCTCTGCAGAGAGGATTCCTGCTTGATCCCCCAGCCACCCAGAACCTGGGATGCCCAAACCCTGGCCATCACCTCCCACCTCAGCCATGGACTGGCTGAGCATCTCCTCTGCCAGGCTTGGAGCCAGCCACGGTGCCTCAGGCCACATGTGCACAGGAGCTTTCCAGCGGGGGCTGGCTTTGCTCTGCATTTCATGGGTCCGGAGTGTCTCTCATCAGAGTTGAAGTTGTGTACATAACTCACGCTGACCTCTTCCTTCTTCAGTGGAGCACTTGTCTGAGCCAGACATGTGTCAGGCGTCACAAGGCCGCTCATTTGACGCACTATTTTTAAATAACTCACAAATATTTAAACTTTATTTCTATCCTCATTTCATGTTTAGAAGACATCCAGATATGTCAAGTGCAGCTGAGCTGGCTGACCTGCAGTGAGCACAGCCCTGTGCAGTGGTTCTGGACTGGTGTGGCTCATGCAAAGCCCCTTGTGAGAGCTGGCTCACTCAAAGTTCCCTTGCAGGGAGCTTCCTGGCACCCTGCAAAAGAGTCAGACTGGGTATTCACAGTCCATCTGCCTGAGACACCTGCTCTTCATCATGGTTTAGCTGTGATTTATGTTTCAGGGGTTAACTAAGATGCAAAGACATTGACACTCGTCTTGGTTGATGTGACCATTGTTTTGTGATCTCTATCAAGTCACAGAATCATGGAGGCTGGCAAACACCTCTGAGCTCATCCAGCCCAGCCCATGACCTAACATCACCACATCAGCTAGATCATGACATTAAGTGCCACATCCAGTTTGTCCTTAAACATCTTCAGGGATGGGGGCTCCATCTCTGCCCCAGGCAGTCCATTCCAGTGTCTGATCATCTTTTCAGTGAGGAAGTGCTTCCTAAAATCCAACCTAACCCGCCCTTGGTGCAGCTTCAGGCTCTTCCCTCTTGTCTTGTTGCCAGTTGCCTGGGAGAAGAGCCTGATCTCCAGCTTCAGTCCTTCAGCTCTTCTCCTAAAGGAGTCGAAGCGCCCTTCTGGCTAACAAACCTTTACTGGTCCTAATAAAGGCTAAGAGCCTAGATCTGAAATCTAACTGAGCCAATGGCCCTACTGCACAAGAGCATGAAAGTAAAAGTCCATTTAACATTCATTTAAGATACCTGGCTTTCACAACTTCTGTAGATGACCACGGGCTCTCCACTATGAGGAGATGGGTATAAAAGGCATCCGCTATCCAGTCATAATCAGCTCCTGGTCTGGAAACAGCAAGTCCAGTAAAGCTTGGTTTTAATACCTTAAAGCCTTTGTGTTGATTATTGAACTACTTTGCTCGAACAGAATGTTCAAAACTCAAAAAAGAGCATTTCACATGTTTTGAAGATTGCTTCTATGATGTTCAAAAAAGTCTACTGACACTACACCACCCAAACCAATAGAATCAATTAATAAAAGCACTCCAGATCAAAAGACCTTATCAAAGCATCATAGAATGTATTGGGTTGGAAGGGACCTTCAAAGGTCACTCAGTCCAACCATCATGCAACAAGCAGAGACATCTCTAACTAGAACAGCTTGTCCAGAGCCCCATCCAGCCTGACTTTGAATGGCTCCAAGCATGGGGCCTCTCCCACATCTCCAGGCAGCCTGTTCAGGGATCCACCACCCTCAGATTAATGAACTTGTTTCTCTTGTCCAGCCTCAATCGAACCTTTTCCAGCTTCAAACCATGATCCCTCATCCTGTCATTCCCTGCCCTTGGGAACAGTCTTCCCTATCCTTCTGACAGCCCCTTTCAGGGATGGGAAGTTGCTATAAGGTCCCCATAGAGTCTTCTCCTCTTAAGGCTCAACAACCCCAGTTCTCTCAGCCTGTCCCCATAATAGAGGTGACCCAGCCCCCTGAAAATTTTTGAAGCCTCTTGTGTACCTGCTCTAACAGCTCCACACCCTTCTTGTGTTGGGGGCTCCAGAACTGGACACAACATTCCACAGTGAGGTCTCACCAAGGTAGAGGGGCAGTAGAGTAGAGTGGCTTAAAGGGGCTGAGTAAATGGGCACAATCACCTCTCTCAATCTGCTGGCCACACTTCTTTGATGCAGTCCAGGAAGCAGCTCACTTCATAATTCAGCAGTGCCTGACTGCAGTAAACCCCAGTGCCAGCCTGCATGGGGCAGGAGCTGCGCATGTTCCTGTCTGTGTCCAGGCAGAGCACGTCCTACCATACCGAGCCAAACAATTTTTCCTTAGTTGGCTTGGCGGTGTAGGCTGTTACAGCATGTTGGCAGGTCACAACAGTGTGTGCGTGTCCAGAGAGAGGGCTGGCATGACGTATGAAGTAGACTTCATGTCTTCACCTTCTTTTTTAAAGCAATAAAGGTGGCTAAATCAGAATATGAGAAAATACCCACTCCCTTTCCTCTGCTTGCCAGATACCCACAGAATTATTTGAGTCAAATGTCATAGGCTGCTGCAGAGTTAGATTTGGAAGGCGTAAGGAACATGTTAGCTCCTTAGGCCAGGTAAGGAGTCAAACTTGTATTCCACAAGTAAAAGAGCAAGAAAAAAATATGCTATTCTGTTGGTACTAGGATGGCAGCACCTTGTATGTTGGGTCCTGCTGAAGAGCTTAGCTTTTCAAGTTCTGCAAACATCTTGAGTTGATATTTTGGATATTACTAACTTTTCACATATTTCTCACTAAGATCTAAATCTGTACTTCATGTGCTGCTACAAGTTATGGGGCGTTTGCCTAAAAAGCACTGCCATATACTTCAGTGACGGGAGGGTTTGTCTTGTCTTGCCACCTTTAAGAGTAGCTCTTGCTGCCAGGACTCAGCCACACACAGGGAATGCTGTGCAGCTTCCAGCTGCAGCATTCAGCCAGCCCTTCCCTCTGATAACAGCGAGTTGGGGGAGTGTCTGGGCTGATAGGACCTCCTGGGATGGTTTACATCAGTGTCACTTAATTAACTTCACTAGAGTTTTTGGCCATGCTTGTAAAAGCGAGACTATAGAAATACAAAGCATTCATATGCCACCTTGACCCCTTTTTATTCCTCTACAGGATTGCCCCACTTCATCTTCAAGAAGTAAACAGTAAAAGAAAGAAAATGGACACCACTCGCTTGCAAAGTGAAGGCAGCATCAGCAGTGACAGCATCCCCATGAAATATTTTACCATTAATGGCTCCAAAAGGAAGCTTTCTGAATGATCTGTAGAAGCCCTGCAATCAGAAACATTAGAAGCTTTGCTCAGCCCAATCTCAGATTGATGGTTCTCTGATGAGGGGGGAGTTGCCCTCACTTGCACCATCACATTTAGAAATCCATTTCAGTCCTTTTGATGTTATGTGAATGATCACTTCTGAAAGATTAGGAAAAAAATGCAGCTAAGCCACATTTGATATTTTTTTTATCCTGCAATGTTTGGAAAGTGTAAACACTTAAATCATCAGCCAAGTGCATAGCGTTCATATCCACCATTCCTTGGGAAAACATACTTGGCATACTGCTGAGAGCGAGCACGCTGCTGACACCGATCAAGCACCCAGATTAATTTAAAGGAGTGCGTTTCACAATCCATCATTCCAGAATAGGAAAACAAGGAACTGCTCAGTTAAATTACATAGTGAGTTACTCTGGAACACATCAAAGGGAATTCATCTCTGCACTGTGTCTACTCCAGACGTGCAACTCTGGGCTGGTGCTGTTAGAAGCTAGGCAGCCTCGCTGCATTTCACAAAGACCAAATCATTTTACAACCAGTATCTGTTCACTTGCACCCTTGTACAACATGGGAAGTGGCCGGATTTGTGCCGTCTAACGTGTGCTGGCAGTTTCAGGCCAGCACTCTGCAAGCACTCTGTGAAGGAGAACAGGTATGGTAATGGTGGACTAGAAGCAAACCCCTGAACCAAGTGGAGAGCAAATACAGAGGCTGCTCACTGCTTCCACTGTGGCTGTTTGAAATGGCAGCAGGACCTTCAGACAGCAGGTTCTTTTTCTGGGATGCTTTGGTGGCCCAACACCAACTGGACTTGGTCCATGTGCCTCAGCTAAAGGGATCTTGCCCAGTTCATGTCCAGCTGCTTCAATGGGAGTATTCTGGACTGAAGCGGGTTTTTTTCTTTTGAAATAAGGATTTCTTGATAGTCCAAAGACAATCAGGCTCAGCAGAATTTTCCATCAACTGGAAGGACTTTACAAGCAATAGGAGGAAACTTAATGGAAGTGTGCAATTAGGTATAGATGCCTGTGGGAAACTCCCTTTTGTACCAACAGGCTCTAGCTTTGCAGGCATTACTCAAAGCCCAAATTTCTCAGTCTATCTTTAACCTTTTCCCTTTTTTCCAGTAATTTTTAAAGAACTATTTTCTATTACAACTCTTGTTAATTTTCACTTCAAATTTTCAAATTTTTCTCCCTGTATCTGTAGATATTTAACTGAATCTTTTCACTGCAGAAGAAGCAGTAGTTTGAAAAAGAAAACTGCAATAAGATGCAGACTCCACTATAACCATTCACTCTTCAAAGGTAATCAGGATACTCTTCTCATAGCATCATTTAGCTTGGAAAAGACCTTTAAGAGCATTGAATCCAGTCATTAAACTGTCCCAAGGCCACATCCCTACGCTCCAGTGCACATCCAGGGATGGTGATTCAGCCCCCTCCCTGGGCAGCCTGTTCCAAGGCCTGATGGCCCTTTCCATGAAAAGGTTTTTCCTGATGTCCAACCTAAACTTCCCCTGCTACAACTTGAGGCCATTTTCTCTTATCCTATCACTTCTTACTTTGAGAAGAGACCAACCTCCACCTGTCTACACCCTCCTTTCAGGCAGCCTCCTTTAAGGTCAGCCTCCTTTTCTCCAGACTAACCAGTCCCAGCTCCCTCAGCTGCTCCTCACAAGGTTTGTTCTCCAGACACTTTGCCAAACTTGTTCCCTTCTCTGGATCTGCTCCAGCGCCTCAGTGACATTCTTGAATTGAGGTGCCCACAACACAGTGCTACACCTGACAGCACTCCAAGCAAAGCATCAGCATATTTCATTTACATTCATTTCCCTTCCAAGGTCTCATGTAGGTTCATACATACAGATACAGCCAGACACACATCAACTCATACAGGAATGCAAGCTGGCTCTCTGGCCTTTAAACCTTGGGAAAAGACACATTTTGAAGCAGAGAGGAGCTTAGCCTGCAGAGGAGTAAGGACATGCACATGCCCCTTAATGGTGCAATCAGAGAGCTAGACTTCAGCCAGCTTGAAGCATTAGAGAAATCATCAGAGCACAAAGCTTCCTTTTCCCAGGTAGGGCAGACACAAGCAGCATAGCACACGTGCCCTTTGGACTGGCAAATGGACTAGTGTAAAGACATCAACAGAGATGAAGTGACTTGCCCAAGGGAAACCTGCAAGAGAGTCAACAGCACTACCCTGTCATCTCTATAGACTGAGGTTGCTAAGCTTTTCTCCATAAAACTGCATTGCTTAGAGTCTGGTGGGCTTTTCAGAAACTCTGTCTGACCTGAGAAGTCAGGCTGAGTCAGTCCTCCTAGCACCCCACAAGCACGAGCAAATAGCTACGAGCTGTTTGTTACCTGAAGCTTGCTGAGGTGTTGCAGTCAGCAAACATGCCAAGCAATCTCCTGCTTGGTAGCATTAGCTTATTCCTCTGCCTGCTTCCAACCAGATGCATTTAGGCACACCTCATAATCTCCATATACTAATCAGCTCCAAAGAGAATGGTTCTGCAAACTGGCGTTTCCAACGTGATGTGTTTCACCATAACAAAGGAATTACCTCAGTTCCCCAGGTCTTGTGTTCTGTACAAAGATGCAGAACACAGAGGAAGGCATCACTTTGAAGAGCTCTGGTGAATCAGAGAAGGCAGAGCAACAGGGGAGATGTGCTACCATTGCTCAGGGTCTCAGAGCAGGTGAGTGGGTAATGTTGAACCCTTACAAACCTCACCCTTCACAGTCAGCTTCCTGCCGCACAGGGGATATAATTTCCATCATCTTAGTAGGATCGATCCTTCTCTATTGTAAATGGGAGCTTCTGCTGAAATACCACCATTTGTTTTTATATGATTGGCAAAACACCTTTTCCTTTTATTGCCTTGGCCAAAATCAGCCCAATTTTTCAGGCTGATTGGGCATTTGGCAGTTATGCACCTAAATGGGTTTCTGCTGCGGGGCAATGACTGAGCCTTGGCACAGGAAGATTTATAGCAGGAGCCCCAGGTAAGGATGCTCCATTTTCCTGCAGACTGATTAGCACTGTCTATGCCCGTGATTTAAGAGTTTTTTCAAAGAGCACATCTGAAGAGCTGGAACAGGTACACATTGTCAGCTCCTGGCAGTTTAAGAGCAAACAGCTGCCCCGAAAGCTCTGTGCAGTACCACAAAGAGATGAGCCTCTATGAAAGCCAGTCAATCAAAGAAGATAAATCCCTGTGTCAGTCCCAATTATTGAGATACTCCAGTTAACTCGGGGAATCACAGACATTAGACTGGGTTTAAATGCCCACATGGTTGGGACTACACCATTGCTCTTGGGAAGCAATTTCACTGTCTGACAGATCAAGAGGCTTTTCTCAGCTAGTTAATTCCAATTAAGTTTTTCCTCTCAATTTCATCCCACTATCCATTATCCTCAGTCAGATCCCTTAGCAATTCCTCTCCTGCCATGCAGCTTGTGCTAAGAGCCCTGGAAATGGAGACATTATTATAACTACCTGGTGATGACACCCATGAGACCTCATGGAGCAAAGATGATTTCTGTTCTAAAGAGCTTCTTCTACCTTCTAAGGTCTTTAAATAAAGCTATACTGGAAGTAGTTGCAAGTATAGATAACAGGGGATACTTTTTTCAGGCACACTGCCGTGATGTGAACTTTCTGTGAAGGAAAAATTACAGGGGTTTTCATTAAATAATTCTTTTCTTTGCCCCTCCGAAAATTAATGGGAATGGCTGCACACTGTGAAGTGGATGGAAGTTATCAGTGTCTCATCTGTGATCTCAAAACAGGCTGGTCACTGCGCTCCCCAGCTCCTCTTTCCTTAACTGCGCTGCCATCTCACTCACACACTCAGGAAGACAAATGGAATTAAACAATCTGTCAACATACTCCTCCAGCTCGGGAAGGTCAAGGGTTTTGCAAGTTTATTTCAAGAAACAAGAGGAATTCAGCCCTTTCGTCAACACAGCAGACAGCATCAAAGAGGGGCATGTTCCTCTGAGGAAACACATCCCTTTACTAGAGGGTGGATGGAGAAAGCTCAGGGAAAGCTGGGTTTGAGGACAATTGACAGTATGAACAGCTCTGGGTCAATGGCTGGGGCGATGACCATAGCTTCCCAGATGGAGTGCAGTGCTGTGTCTGCTCAGGACAACACAGGGCTGTGTCAACCAGTCTGCCAGGTGGAAAAAGCTGGTTTTCACCTGGCTATCAGGAGCTGAAGGCAGGAACCACTTCTGCCATGATGGTCTTCATACCATGGCTGGTGGTTCCTGGACATGCACTGCTCGCCCAGAGCCTTGCTCAGAGCTCAGCTAAGCTACAGCAGGGTCTAAAAGGATCTGAAAAGCTCACTGTATGTTCACATGAGTGCAGCTCCCACCTAATTCACTGTAAATGTGAGCAGTTGCTTTTTAGAATATGGATTTTTCTGGGCTGTACTGCAGGGACTTGATACTTTATGGTTTTCTTGCAGTTACCATTTTGCTTCAAAACAGATTAAAGAGATGACTCTACTTTTAAAGAGTGTGACTGCCCGAACTCTAGAAAATGATAGAAAGACATTGTGTTGGATCAGAAAAAAAATCTCTGAAAGCTGATGTTTCTTCTGCCTTTATCTAGGAGATAAGCGGGTGGGCTGGCAGAACAGCAGCTCCGCAAGTGCAGCTCTATGTCATGGTTAGCACAGCATGTCCTGGCCTTGCCATGCCATACAGCTGGGAGAAGGCAGCCTGGCTTCGCCAGCCTGGCCATGCTTTGACCCAGCACATACATTTTAGAGACACTCCCAGCTGTGCAGAAGCTCTTTCCTGCTGCCAGTCTTCTAAAGCAGCCAGTCATGTTTCACGTGCAGTTTTAGCGTTCTCCCATAGCCCTCAGTAGAAGTTGAGATTGGCCACTGTGCAGTACCTCATCTCCAGCATGCTCCCAGCACTCCCTACATATTCACCAGTCTTCCTTGAATCATGAGGACATGGGAGACAGGACTTGGTATGAGGAGACCAGTGTTCTCTCATTGTCTGCAAAGGAAGCATCTACTGTAGCCATTCAAATACTTCACCAGCGCAGCAGCAGGAGTAGCTGATTATGAAATCCCAAAGTATTTTCTCTGGCAGAAGAGCCAGACATATCACTAAGAGAAAGACAATGGGAAGGATTTCAGAAATATCAGCCTGTTAGCAAGGAACTGCTCTTGGTTACAGCCTCTGTGGTGAGCACAGCAGAATGTATGGAGCCCCAATCCCTAGGAACTGCCCTGGGGTCAAATGCACAGAAGTGAGCGCAAGTCCTGCCTAGATTGACACTCACAATTCATCCTGTACCACATGCTGACCTGCTGAGATCCCAGGGATCTCAGGGTTTGCACTCCAACCTAAATTTACAGCAGTGTACAGGAGAGCACTATCATGAGGTCACTATCAGCCCCATATTTATGTTATTCAGACCAAGGGAAAAATGTAGTGGCAGCTGTGAACAGTCTGAAAAATCACAACCCTGATGGGAAGACCCTCACGCAGAGGTTTGGATTGTTGTTACAGCTGAGTCTCTGCATCCTCTTTATCTTTTTTTAAACTTTTCAGAGACAGTTGACCCCAAATGCAACAACATGGGTCAGGAGGGTTGTTTATTATGTATGAGCTATTTTCCTTTCATGTTAGCAAAATCCTTCAGTAAAAGCTGGCAGAAGTCCTCACTACAGCTACATTTCAGACCCATGGGTGATCTGGAATTTAACATTATTTATGTCTCAGTATAAAAAAAGCAATGAAAAGGAAGCAAATTAAAATAATGTGAATGCAGATGAGATCTGGTAGCTTTAATTCTTGAATCTGTTCAGGACTAGCACTGCCCTTGCCATGCCCTTGACCAGTTACACTGATGCCATGTAAGTGTTTCAGTGGTTTGAAGCCTTCCTATGTAGGAGCTGGAGTTCTTGCAGAAATCACACATCACACTTCTGTGTTGTTTCACAGCCAAAGAGCATGAAGCATATTGACAGACCCTAAGAAATCAGAACCAAAGAATTCAAAGAATTCAGCCGTGCCCAGCTCCTGCTTGCATGCTTAACACTACCTGCTCCCCACACCACTGCATTAATAGCAGTGCAGAGATTTGGCAGTCTAAATCCTTTGCAATGCAAGTATAGAGTGGAAAAATGAGTGAGGATGAAATCCTACTGCTACCATCACTGGGATCCTACACCAACCTCTTGTGCCCCAGCCCATAGGTTTTTATTGGGCTGGGATGACCAGCAGCCAGACCCTGCAATCCTCACACACTGATTTCTCAGCAAGTCACCTCTTGGCCCCAGGGATCATACAGCACAACCCCTCTACCACACTAGGCCCAAAACCAGGGCAGATTACTCAGAAATGCATCAGACAGGGCTGGAGAGGCTCCAGAAAAGTGGACTCTACAACCATTCTAGGGAGCTGGTTCCAAGGCTCTGTCACCCTCACAGTAAAAATTTTCTTCCTCATGTTGAGGTGGAATGTCCTGTGCTTGAGCTTAAATCCATTACCCCTCATCCTATCACAGGACACAGGGGAAAAAAGCTTGTCCCTACCTTCTTGATGCCCAGCCCTCATGGATTTACAGACATTAATGAGATCCCCAGTCTTCTCTCCAAACTTAAAAGTCCCAGGTGTCTCAGCCTTTCATCATAAGGCAGCTGTTCCTCTCGTTTCAACAACTTCATAGCCCTCTGTTGCTCCTGATACAAGCATGAGCAAGAGGGAATGTCCTCAAGACCCTGGCTCATCACAGGCAGCCAATTCTAGTGATGGGACAAGTGTTACTGACATTTCTCCACTGGCTACCTGTTCTTCCAGAAGCCCTCTGTTCAGACAGGGACCGCTCCTTGATTCAACAGCTGTCTCGAACACACAGTGACTGCACTGAAAAATCACGCAGCACCAGACACCTCCCCCAGAATGGCTCCCCAGGAGCTGCAGGAAGCTGTTATTACTTAGCTGAAGTTGAGATGAGCTTTACAGATGAACACATCTAAATGCGCAACGGTTGTCCCGTTGAGACGTCCTGCCCCTGCAGCACCAGGAGACATTAGGAATGTGCATAGCTAATGCTTTGCAAGCTTTGCAGCACTCAGGCTGGATCAGCAAAGGGAACTTGCCTTAGTAATTCAGGTGTCTGTGTAATGTCAGCGCCTGGAGGTACAGCCAGGCTGACATTTTCAGAAGTATCTAAATTTCTTAGATTCTTCAAGCTTCACTGAAACTCTCTTGATGTGAATTTGAATGGAACTTTAGCTCTAAGATCTCTTCTGTATTTCAGGAGAGGTTAGCTTCTGTCTTTAAACTTTGAAATAAACAACAAGCAGACTGTGCTTGGAAAGTTGAGTACAGTTTGGATAGCACACTCATGAGCAAAAATGAGCACAGTTCCTTTGAATATTAAAAGTATATTTAACATGGCACTCAAGGTCACACAGCAAATAAAGGGACAAAATATGCTTTTAGAGCACATTACTCCCAATCAGATGCAGGAGTAATTCAGTAACTGTACAGACTTAAAAGTGGCATTACATAATCTTAACATAGGGCTTAAGGGGGGCTTGGGAGGTTCAGTGATCTCACAGAACCATAGAATCATTAAGGTCAGACAAGACCTCTGGCATCATTAAGTCCAACCATCAACCCAACTCTACCCTGTTCTCTAGTGCCACACGTACTTGGTTTTTGAACCCCTCCACACTCAGCAACTCTATCCCTTCCCTGGGCAGCCTGTTCCAACCCCTGACCACTCTGTCAGGGAAGAAATTTTTCCTGATTTCCAACCTAACCCTCCCCTGGCCCAACATGAGGCCATTTCCTTTTGTTCTATTGCTGGTGACTTGGGTGAAGAGACCGACCTACAACCTCCCTTCAGATAGGTGTAAAGAGCAATCAGGTCTCCTCTCAGCTTACTTTTTTCCAGACTAAACAACTCTGGTTCCCCCAGTGGCTTCTCATCAGTCCTGTCCTCCAGGCCCTTCACCAGACTCATTGCTCTTCTGAGATTTGCTGAAGGGGATAAAGATCCAAGAGCAGGGGTGGCATTAAATGAACAGCTAATGTCCTTGCACAGGTTAAATGGCACTGAAAACTTTGCAACTGACTTATACTCCAGAAGACTTTTTTTTAGCATCATAGTTTTCAGTATCCCCTGCTGAAAATATTGAGAAGCATCTTGGCACTCAGTTGGGAAAGCCTGAGATGAAAGATGCCCCGTGACTCAGCAATGACATAGCAGCTGGCCCACCACCACTAAGGACTGCTGGGCAGGTGTCTCTCCATGTGTGGCTGGACAATATGCTCTTTGGCTGCTGACCTGCAGCACAAAGTGCTGGCCCAGCATCCTACTTGACCAGCCCTACATGACAACAACTTACCTCTCCTTTCAGCTGTCCACTTTATATTTATGCTAGTACAGAGTTTCCTGCTTCCTAATTGGGATGGTTCCCTCAGCCTTTTTCCTCTAAAATGCTCAAGCATCTAAAATAAAATTCTAAACAGGAAGAGACAGTCCCCCTTGAGAATCATGTGCTCTTTTCCCCTGGCAACAGGAGATCACTGCTTTGCCAGATGCTGCAGAGACTCCAGGACAAACCGCAGGATAGATTCCATACCTTGGGATGGCATGTGGGCTCTGCCTGTGTGCGCTAAGGAGTGTGCACAGCTCATCTAAAAGTGTTCAGCAGCACTGGGAATTCAAGTCCTTCCTTCCTCCTCACACTCACCTTAGCTCCTTGATGGCAGCTCACTGCTGTGCTTCACCTAGATACAAGGATGTGGTCATCAGGTTACAGAATCACAGAATCACTGAGGCTGGAAAAGATCTCTGAGCATATCGAGCACAGCCCATGACCTAGCATCGCCACATCAGCTAGACCAGGGCACTAAGTGTCACAGCCAATCTGACCTTAAACACACCAAGGGATGAGGACTCCACCACTACCCTGGGCAGTCCATTCCAGTGTCTGAGCACCCTTTCCACCAGGAAGGACTTCCTAACATCTAACCTAACCCTCCCCTGGTGCAGCTCCAGGCCCTGCCCTCTGTTGCTAGTTGCTTGGGAGAAGAGCCTGACCCCTACCTGACTCCAACCTNTATCCAGTAGATCTAGAGAGGTCATCCTCCCCCTCTACCCTGCCCTGGTGAGGCCACATCTGGACTACTGTGTCCGGTTCTGGGCTCCCCAGATCAAGAAAGACAGCAAACTACCCGAGAGAGTCCAGCAGAGGGCAACCAAGATGATTGGGAGGCTGAAGCATCTCTCTTTTGAGGAAAGGCTGAGATCTGGGACTGTTTAACCTGGAGAGAAGGCTGAGTGTGGACGTTTGATTCACACCTATAAATACCTGAAGGGTGGCTGTGGGGAGGGTGGAGCCAGACTGCTTCCAGCTGTGCCCAAGGACAGGACAAGGTAAATGGGCACAAGCCTATTCCATTTAGATAGGAGGAAAATATTCTCTGTGCAAGTGACCGAACCCTGGAACAGGCTATCCAGAGAGATTGTAGGGTCTCCTTCTCTGGAGACATTCCAAACCCACCTGCAGGCAGTCCTGCTCTAGCAGAGGGGCTGTACTAGGTGACCTCTAGAGGTCCCTTCCAACTCTGACAGGTCTGTGATTCTGTGAACCACCCCACAACCTCTGATATCAAAGGAAAAATTCCCACTGACTCAACTGGTCTGATGTTGAGCCAGATACTTAATTCAGGTAGATACTGGGCAGCGCCTATCCTGTGCACTTTTACTGGGCACAGAACAGTTTGGGGTTTTTTTCCACGTAGAGACTGACTCTGGACCATCATCACTACCACTTCATTTGGAAAGTTATGGCTCACGAAGTAGAGCCCCTGTGTTCCCCCAGCATCCCGCCACTTCCCACAAAGACCCCAGGGAGGAATTTCTTTCCCTGAGATGAACAAGGAAAACTCCCCAGCACATTGCATCAAAATGTTATAAAGCCAGGCGGCAATGCAAGCAGAACTTAGACCCAAAGTGAACAGGCAGTAGTCAGTGCAGACTCTCCCGACACCAGAAGATCAGAGCTCCAGGTGCACTGTGCTCCCCCACAGGTAAACCAACATGAGTCCACATAAATCTAGCCAACACAGGAGCTGGATAAATGGGAAAGAGTCAGTCTGACCTCAGGAGGAGGAGAAGCCAAGGCACTTCACTTCCAGCAAAATTCACAGTCTCAGGCAAGGAGCAGAGCAATGCTACAGCCTCCATTCAACCATCTGGCTACTGGATCACTGCTCAGGAAGGACTAGCTGCTGGGACGGCCGGTGTCTCACCTTGCTGCACCCAGTACCAGCCTTCCCCTCATCACCCAGATCCAACACGCTGGTCATCAACCCCAGGCTGTTCTTGGGGATTTTTAACTGCTAGCCTCCAGATACAGCAATTTTGATAATGCTGATCCATCTGAGGGGGTCAGAACAGTCCAGGAGTGAAACCCCCTGCCAAAGAAAGGAGCTCGGGGCTGTGCATGTTTCTGTGCCCACACGTTGCTCCTGCAGAGCACTTGCGCCAGCTGCCTGCCAGCCCACCCCTCACCTGAGCTCTCCTTGGGAACCGCAGTGTGACCCAGAATCCTATTTACGCACATGTTAAACATTCCAGTGCAGGGCCCTACCGTTCAGTCATGAATTATCTGAGATCAGAGATAACTGCAGAAAACTGGGTGGGCTTTTTTTTCCTAAAGAGTTGCTATTCTAAGCCCCAGCGGCATCCTACAGAAGTAAACCTGTCAGATACCACCCTCACCACTATCTCCACGCAGGAGAAGACTTCCTTCCTGTCTTCTGTACTGGTGCCTCGCAGGGTGGGGAGGGAAGGCAGTCACAGACAAAGCACAGTGATCATGGGGTGTTGGTCAGAAAGACTCACGTGGTGAAACTGAATAGTAGCAAGAGGTTTGCATGTCTGCCCCATCCTTCTCATGCGGCGCAGAGCCAACGTGCCCGGGTGTACGTGCAATGCAGTGCCTGACACACAGGTCACAAGCTGTAATTTAAATTTCTCTAAGTTCTTCTTTGTTTAATGTCCTATCAGTAGTCTGGAAGCAGTTCAAGGAAGATCTCTGTGATTTCTCCTTCCAGCTGCTTTAGACAACTCTCTAGCTTCTGTAATTAGAAGCCTAATCAGTTAAAGCATTGAAGGTAGAACCCTGCACTGCACTGGTCTGATGAGACACAGTGGGTCCACAGCCTCAGTGGTGATTGAAGGGCAATTCTGAAGGGCAGTAAGGTTCAGGATGAGTTTTCTTTATAGATAACTGTTGAAAACTGCAGGCTTTTTAGGAATATTTTTATTAAACTGTGGGCACTTGAAGAACCCCCTCACTTTATGAGAGCATCTTAACATGCTCACAGAGCAGGTAGAGCCAGCATGGGAACAGCCTTGTTTCCTAGGCATGAGGAGCAGAAAAGCATTGGCTGCATGCACACACTGGAAAAAGGTGTGAGTAATGAAGTAAAGTACTGGTTTTGCCTTTTCCCTCTTTGCAGAGGTGTCTGCCAGGGATCTGCTCACCACAGCCAGACTGGGAGCCAGCACTAATCTTTCAAGGTCACTTGTAGGGCACCCTTGTGGTACAAAAACGTGTGAGCTGAGGCTGCCGTGAGGCTGCCCAGTTTCCTATCATATGCACAACCCCCCACCAGTACCCCTGCTTTTTATAAACCTGTAACAAGTGGAGGTGAATTGCCTGTCTCATCACCAGCCTGCCCAAACCCAAGGTTCCACCCCTGCTCAGCACAGTGCTCACAGAAGAGCACAAAAATGTAGCAACCCTTGTCCTGCCTGGTTGATGAAGGTTTCCACCCAGGGAAGCAAGGCAGCACAGGGTCCAGCATAGCCCTGTGGCCTATAAACAGCTGTTTGATACAGTTGAGGCAGAAGTCAGCCCCAGCAGCTGCACAAGCTCTGTCCTACATTTGCCTCAGGCTGCTGGAATGGGACTAACCTTAGAGCTTTGGAAACAGGAGCAGTGCACTCTTGCTCAAGTAACTGACAGTAACAAGAGTCTGCCCTTTGCTGCTGTGGGAGAGGAGCCACTGTGGGAGAGGGGGTGTGGGAGATCCCCCCACACCATGAGGATCACCTCTGTGGGCTGCCAGCAGGTGAACAAACCTCTTCATTCACCTGGTGGTCTCTTGGACTTTGCTGGGTATCAGCTGAAATCTGAGAATGTTTCCAAAATGCTCTAAAAGACAAGAACAGACCTAAAGATACTCTGTATTTGATCCAGTCGACTTGCAGGATTTAGGGACCAGCTTTGCACCTGCTCTGGGTGGGCTGGGTGGGGGTCCCAGGTAGCACTCAGCTCCCTCACTGCAAACCCAATCACACTGTGACATCTAGTGGCAAATGGTTCTGTAAGCCCAGAGAAAGCTGTTTCCACAGTCCCTGGACAAGCAGTCACAGATGTGTCTGCTTTGGTGCACACTGTGATGACCATCTGTACCTGCTGTTTGACCCACTCAGGTGGCCCTCCCGGCATTTCCCCAAAACTGAAAGCACAAACAGCTTGTGTTCAGCCAGCAAGGTGGAGCAGCAGCCACGGTACCACATAACCTTATTGCACGTTCACCTCCTTCCCAAGCCTTTGCAAGGTTTATTTACTCTATTACCCTTTTTATTCAGACTCTGTTGGATTTCATGCACCATCATCAGTGACACAGTCCACATTAGCTTAAATAATGACACAGAAATTACATCAGTAGGCTTTGCCTGGTGAAGAGAAAGGCCCCACCACACAAGGGCAGGTAGCACGAGGCAGGGACATCATGGTTACCACACTGCTCAGAGAAAAAAGGGAGAAGCAACTGCCAAATCCAAGGAGCAAAACTGAGGGAAAAGGTCATATTTCAAGAGGCTCCTCAGTCTTGTGTGAGAGCTCAGAGGTGGGAAGGCCAGCAGGAAGCTACTCTGCAGCATGTGAGCTCTGGCCTCTGCAAAACTCTCTGTGCACCCACCACAAACCTGTGTCCCACAAACACCCCCTCATGCCTTGATGGTGGAAGATGACGGAAGCCACAAGGTCTGCAGTACCACAGCCCTGAAAAGCTGAAACCAGCACGGCCAGCACCAGTCCTACCTCAGATGCTTAAGGTCACTGAACCAAGCTGAGATCCACCATATCCCCAGGCTCCAGCAGCCAGAAGACATCAGGCAGCACAGTAAAATCTACTGAGCTGTCAGCAGGGCTTGTCCCCTGTTGTATGCCTTTCATAATGCCTTGTTTTAATGTAAAAAAGAGTTACTTATTTGATATTATTTATTCACTAGAGAGAGAAGCCAAGTTCCCTTCCCACACAAACAAACCTTCTGGCAACTCCAGGTCCTGCCTTTTCCCAGGAGCGCTGAGGGAAATGAGAAGAGGGATGGGTACCACAGGCAGCCTCTCTTGCACAGGTCTTGCCAGACCACAAGGTCCAGGATGTTGGCAGGTGTTAGATGACACTAGCTCTGGAAGTGTTGCCAAATAGTTCAGAAGATGGAATGGCAAATTTATACCAAAAAGAACAGAAATCTACATGAAAATTGTTCTGGAAGCACCTCCCTGACTCTTTGCAGCTCTCCCACCACAAGATGGGCACTGGGGACAGGAAGGTACATCTGCTTATGGTTGTAACTTCTGATACTAGAAGCCCCACCATCGCTCAGAGCCCTCTGCAGCAGCGCAACAGGTTTCCCCACCAACACAAATGGGACCTACACGGCCCTACTGTTTGCCTCAGGCTTACGCTTCATGCTGTGCACTTCTACAGGCCTTATAAGCAGCTCTCACCAGTGACTGGATAGATGTGGCTTGTCCCTTCCCATTACCCCTGTTGCACAGCTGTCATGAAGTAGGGCAGGTTCTTCCCTGAGACGGGGCATCACATGACCTGTGGCTTGGACTCTCCTGCCATCCAGCCACCACTCCTCTTGGTCTTCCCATTGCATTCCTCAATTTATTCATTTCCAAAAGACAAGTCATCTTCTGCCTTAAAGAATACACCCTTGTTGCCACATTCAAAACCTGAGTGCAGCAGTGGATGGACCGCAGCCCTGTCCTCTAGTCCCACAAACTACTTACGCTGCTTCTCAGCTCCTGTGCTAGGCACTTGGCCAGGGTGACGCACAGCAGTGAGAAACAAATTGACTCCAAACTTGGCTGGAGAGGATCAGCAAACAGGGTTGAAAACCCAGCTTGATTTATTTTAAGGAGAGGCAAAGGACAAGAATTGCAGTGTTATTCCAAATTGTCCTGGCAAACTGTCCTCAAAGCCCATGCGGGAGCAGAGCTGCCAGTGTGGCCAGGCAGCCATGGCCCTAATGTCCGTCTGTCAGGGAAGAATCACTCGGAAGGGAAAACATGGCACTAATTCATTCTCTGAACATTCACTGTACCACATGGACCTCTTGTCCAGACATGATACCCAGTGTTTTACACCTGGCAACAAAACAAAAGGCGCCATCTGACATGTAGACACCCGGTACTTGCCCACAGAGCTGTTACCACAGGGGTGTTCAGCACTGCACAGCAAGCCCCTGGGAAAGAACCCAGTTGACGACCAGAGCATCACCAGGACTGACCCAGTATATGCAATGCCAAAGGGCATGTCAAGGGTACCTGGGCAAGGAGCAAAGGACTGAGGCAGCTGAGACCACAGTCATGCCCAGTCCATACTCCAAAGCGTCTCAGCCCAGGAAGGAACCAAGAGCTCAGCTGGGAGCTGAAGCCAGGGGCAGCACCCACTGCCCACTCTGCAGCCCCAGACACCCTCTGCCACAGACCTGCAGCACCCATCCAGGCAGCCCCCCTCTTCAGCCCAGTAAAGGATCACCCTTGCCATTGCTTTGCGGGAAGAGGCGTAAGTGTTCAGGGGGTCTTTTCCTGGGGTGCTGACACATCCCCAAGGGCTGATGCCATGTTTATCCCCAAGGACACGTGGGGCATGAGGTGACCTTCACACTGAGGAGCCCCCCACCCCCCGGGCTGGCACTCCAGGACGGACCCGGAAGGTTTTATCCATCCTGCTGACACTCTTGTGTCACGTTCCACGGCTAAAGGCCCGAGAGGGGCTCAGCGCAATCCTGCAACCCACCCGGTGGTCCCGGGGACGACTCCGCGCGGGGAGCTGCTTCCCCCTATAGGAGGGACCGCCACCCGCAGCGAGCCCGCCCGGCTCTGGGCAGCGCGGAGCGGGGCTGCGGGGCGCTGGGGAAGCAGAACTCAACAGCTCTGATCATTGCACTGGTTTTAACCATGAATTCCACACCCCGTTACTTGCCGTTTTCTGTCCAAATGAGCCCCGGAAGAAGCAATCTGCCCCTGGGGGGTGGGAGCACAGGCAGAGCCATCCCACCCCACAAACAGCCCGCACTCTCTTTTCTGGTAGTAACGTTACAGACACAGTGAAAAAGGCAAGAAAATTAACCTCCTCCTACCTTCCATGGGGAGACAGAACTGCAGCGTCCCACTGGCCAGGGCACCAGTTACTCCTGAGTCCCTGAAAGCCAGCAACTCCAGCCCGGGACAGCTGCACTCAGCCCCGTCTGCTGGGCTTTACGTGGGGCCGCCGAGATCCCACCCAGGACGGGGTGGAGAATCGTCCTTGGGAAACAGCAGCCCGGTCACGGCTGCCTGCAGCCGCTCTGCACATCTCGCCGGGCTGTGACACGCGTTTCCTTTCCCTCGGTCCCCAGCAGCAGCCTCTTGGCTGCTGCCTCTCATCAGCCTCACCAGCGGGGTCCGGCTGTGCCTGTGGACTCAGCCTTGCGAGCTGCCCAGCCCGGGCACAGGCAGGACAGTGCGGGTCAGACCAGCTGCCGGGTAGAGACAAAGAGTGATGCCAGAGGATACCTTTGAGAGGTACTCAAAGCACTTGGATTAGCACAGTGAGAAAACTTCGATCGTCTGGAGTGTGGTCCAGTGGAATGAACTCAGCACAAGGCACACTGCGAGTGCCTTAACACAGGCATCACCCCACCATCACTGCGTCTGTCGCTCTTCTGTG
Organism: Upupa epops; assembly: GCA_013397515.1. Classification (NCBI taxonomy): domain Eukaryota; kingdom Metazoa; phylum Chordata; class Aves; order Bucerotiformes; family Upupidae; genus Upupa; species Upupa epops. Next base: position 393,163 of record VZRI01012577.1, on the reverse strand, counting down.
CAGCAGAAGGTTCTGTCTTTAAAACACCCTACTGAAATACCTGGAGAAAAGGCGGCCGATTGTAGCCGGAGTTTGTTTCACCGTGTAGTGAGTTTGGCTGGTGCAGCTGGCCACAGCTGTGGATCAGAGGCTGCCAGGAGGCAAACAGCAAGGGCAAGAAGGCAACACCCACCTTTGTGCCTGTCGGTCTGCATGCTGGCCAGTCTTGGGTTTTTTCCAGTGCATAGAGGCTATAGGATAAGAGCAGTGCATCTGGGCTTTAATGTGTTATTGCCACCATGTGCACTCAATCTGTTTGGGACATATAATCTTCATGTGAGGTGGAGCTCCCCAGCACCACCAGGTCCCACAGACCCAGATTGAGCCAACTTTTTCTCTCTCCATTTAAGGTCATGATGAGGAAGTTTAAGTTTACAAGTGCAGTGGAGACACAGAGAAAGCAGATAGTGAACAACAGCAGAGAACTCCACTGCTGGGAGACCAGGTCTGGGCCCTGCTGTCTGTTCCCAGCTGCTCACAGTGCACAGCAGATGTGTGATGGAGCACCAGAGCTCATCAGTGCTGCACCAGGTAACAGGGTTAAGCACAACTGAGGGAAAACCCACAAGTATTCCAGGGCCTTGTGGATGCCAGATGTACTCCTGTGGAGGTTTGTAGTTGAAACACACTTCTGCATCACTTGTCAATGAAAACATCCAGTCTCAGGTTGTGGTTGCCCTGACTGGAGTGTGTTAGGACAGTCATGGGCTCCAGCAAGGACACTGGTGTGGTGAGAATAGAAATGAGTTTTTAACTGCTTCTGGAAGAGGCTGGCTGTAAGAATAGTCCTTTCTGATTCAGAAATTGATCCTAACACAGGGCCCAGAAGACCATGTTGGCTCTGGTTGACTGAGGGTAGCACTGCCCAGTGAAGGCAGAATTCTGGGACACTGGAGCCTGCACCGCTGAACCCAATGCGTTCAGTGACACAGAAAACAGAAGAATTACTCTTCAGAGGGGAGGGAACCAAAGCCAAGATCTCTTCTACCACTCCAGGCTGCTTTCCCCAACCACGCCGGATTCTCACTCAGCTTTGAGGCTTTCCAAGTCACATCTCATGCTCTCACACAATTACACTAACTAGAGGAGACCTGGCACCACTGACACCATGGCTGGAGCAGCAGAACACCAGCGCCGAATGTGATACCTTTGGTCTCTTCTAGACAGCCCTTGTTTCCGCTGAGTTGGAGGGGACTGTCCTGTGGCTCCAAGCCTGCTCCCCAGAGGCAGCCTGACCTCAGCTTCCTTCCCAGACTCTCTGAACTCCAGGGCTCTCAGAGGAACAGCACCACGATATTTTTAGTCTGTTTACAGAGGCAGAGCAGTACATTTCTTGCAGTGAGTGAGCACAAGCTGTGTAACTGGTGGGACAGCTGGCAGCCTTCTAGGGAGCAACATGGAGGTGGCTTTCCAATGCAGATGCTGGCATCAGAGGAGGGAAGAGAACCAGTAAGAGCACCAAGAGAACATGACCATTTTTGTCTTTTTCATAAATGTTTCTTCTTCTGAGGCTTCTTTGAGTGCTGAGAGCTTCAGTCTCCGCAGCTCTGCAGAAGCAACAAGCTTGTGCTGCTCCCCTTCTGGCATTGCTGAAGACCATGATGCCAGAAGTGTTCCAGCAGCTGAATCTCCTACATGTGTCCAGTGAGAGCATTATCCGTCTTACCATTTTCTTTCCTGATCTGTGATATTTAGGCTAAGTAGAGCAGCCCAGCAGCAGTGACCACACTTGTCAGAAGAGTAGCCAACCTCCTCCAGAACTTCCTTCAAGTCACCTGGACTATAGGAGCACAAGTCACAGTGTTTTGGCCATTCTGTCACATGTTGAGCAGAGTCTTTTCTTCCCCTTTCTTTTCAGAACCTCTCAGTGACAGTGATGCCCATACCCTCACATCTTAATGCTTTTGAACTGGAGCAGTATAGTTGTGTGTAGTGTTTGCAGGCAGCTCTGCCTCTGTTGGCTTACTGTTCCCATGTCTCTATGTCTGGCCATTTGGATAAAGGGCAGTGGGTAGGTGTCTGCTGGACTTGATCTGAGTGCCCTGAACACATGCTGTAACCCTTCACCAAATGCCACTTTAGCCACTTAACACCTGCTTGTGTTGCAAATGATGGGGACTGTGTATCCATCATCCATCCCTGCTGCCCTTGGCCTCAGACTTTGAATGGCTTCTTAACTGCAAATGGCATCTCCAGGCTTCCCACCAACTCCACACCAGGCTTGTCAAGTTCTGCAGCCAGTTAGCCATCGCCTGCTCTTCACAGAGCCCAGAGTGAACCGAGAAGGTGGGTTTGGAATGTCTCCAGAGAAGGAGACCCTACAATCTCTCTGGGTAGCCTGTTCCAGGGTTCGGTCACTTGCACAGAGAATATTTTCCTCCTATCTAAATGGAACAGGCTTGTGCCCATTTACCTTGTCCTGTCCTTGGGCACAGCTGGAAACAGTCTGGCTCCACCCTCCCCACAGCCACCCTTCAGGTATTTATAGGTGTGAATCAAACATCCACACTCAGCCTTCTCTCCAGGTTAAACAGTCCCAGATCTCAGCCTTTCCTCAAAAGAGAGATGCTTCAGCCTCCCAATCATCTTGGTTGCCCTCTGCTGGACCCTCTCGGGTAGTTTGCTGTCTTTCTTGATCTGGGGAGCCCAGAACCGGACACAGTAGTCCAGATGTGGCCTCACCAGGGCAGGGTAGAGGGGGAGGATGACCTCTCTAGATCTACTGGATACGCTTTTCTTAATGTGTCCCAGACCTGAACAAGCACTTCAGGAAAGATATTGAGGTGCTGGAGCAGGTCCAGAGGAGCAGTGAGGCTGGGGAAGGGTCAGGAGGGAAAGTCTGATGAGGAGAGGCTGAGGGAGCTGGGGTTGTTTAGCCTGGAGAAGAGGAGACTCAGGGGGGACCTTATCACTCTCTACAACTACCTGAAGGGAGGTTGTAGTCAGGTGGGGGTCAGGCTCTTCTCCCAAGCAACTAGCAACAGAGGGCAGGGCCTGGAGCTGCACCAGGGGAGGGTTAGGTTAGATGTTAGGAAGTCCTTCCTGGTGGAAAGGGTGCTCAGACACTGGAATGGACTGCCCAGGGCAGTGGTGGAGTCCTCATCCCTTGGTGTGTTTATGGACAGATTGGCTGTGACACTTAGTGCCCTTGTCTAACTGATGTGGTGATATTAGGTCATGGGCAGGGCTGGATGATGTCAGAGATCTTTTCCAGCCTCAATAATTTAGTGATTATTGCAAGGAGGATTGGGCAGGTGGGAAATGCTCCATGCTGGGCTGCGATGAGGAGGAGCAGTACAGACTTAGTTTGGGGGAGTGTCTCTTCCCACTTGTGAGCTCTGCCCCACTCAGCAAGAGCCCCAGGAGTGTTTTCAGGAAGAGAATTGCTGCTGGAAGAGGAGGCAGTGACCTGGGTGAGTGAGGGAACAGCCTTGTCCCCCTCCTGGGTATGGCTGGATGTTGCCTGCAGCACCCTTAGCACCTCACTGCATCCCGTGGGCTCTATCACTAGTCTGGCATGGTGGGCTCACAACTGCGGACAGCAGCTATGAGTTTGGTGCTACTGTCTAGTCCACCTCAAACACCCTTGTGCTTCAGCTCTGGAGTCATGACCAGCCCACACAAATTAAAGCTAGGCTTTTGAAAGTGATTTGGGGACCTTAGAGACCCCCAGATCTTACATACAAATACAATTCCCAATGTCCTATTCTTTCAGTGAAAGTCCCCAATTAATCTGAGGGTCTCTTTGCTCCGTCCTGAGGGAGAAATGCATCGTGTCTCACAGCATCACCAGTAAACTTTCAAGCTGAAGCCCAAATAACTTACTGCTTCTTTTGAAAAAGGAAGGGAAATGTTTGCAATAACGGTGCAGCCCCTTGGCACCTCTGAAAGGTTTTCTTATGAAGAGTGAAGTGCCTGTAGGCTCAGGGGAAACAATCTCATTTTGATGGTTGCAGCTTTGATTTATTTTGAGCACTGTCTGGGGCTAGAGAGAGGGCTGTCCTGTTGGCAAGAGATGGGCAGGTTGCTTGAGGGAAATACTGCTGTGGAGTCTCATGTCTCTGCAGGACAAACACAAGCCACAGGTGGAAAGAGCTATGTGCAGCCTGCAGAGCTGCTTAAAAAACTTAGCTAGAAAGCCATTTTCAGGAACTGAAACCTTCTTTGATCTTGCCTAGTCTGGGATGCTGCCAGCTCCCTGCTGAGGATGTGGGCCAGCACATTCCCAGATTTGCCACCCCTGGGCTGTCACCAATCCCGCACATGGGCCAGCAGCGTGAGGCTCTGCTCTGTGCACCTCTGAGTTTCTGAAACACAGCCTAGCAGTTTGGAGTAGAACTTATTTCGCATCCTAGAAAGCCTTCCTGAAGAACCTTGCAGGTTTGAGTTCACGTGGGGGAGTGTCTCTTAAAACTGCAGAGGAGCCCAGAACTGACCCTCAGATCTGTCATCTTGGCTGATTCCTAGAGCAGCGGCTATCTTAAAATCCTACATTGCAGCAACCACCTTGACCCCAGATTTCTAGACAACATCAGGTAGAAGAAAAAGACGAAGGTGAACCCTTAGGATGGGGGCTTTGTGGCAGACTTATTCAGAACTTCACAGTCATGATCTGGCTTCTCAACACCCGTTACACTTCCGAACCACCACAGACATGCTGGAGATGCTCATATTAAGAAATTCTATTGGAAAATTGTTTTTACTGCACCCTGAAGGAGGGGTCAGGTTCTCAGTTCCTAGACACTGCCTTGAACCAACATAGTGCTGCTAATTTTTTTAAGACAAGTCCCTATTAAGGCTAATAGGAGCCCACTGGTGTTGCTATTTATTTCTTAGTTTTTAAAGACAAACACGAAGGTGAAAATGTGCATTTAGCAAACTATCTCTGAGGTTTTCTGCCGAGCATTTACAACCTTCAAGATCAAGACACTCAGTTCCAGCCAATGAAAACACTACATATACATTTTTGTCCAGAAGTCACAGAGGGCTGTTTCGGCTTGATTTCACTATGTGACACACCAGAGACCTTCCTGCAGAGCACAGCCACCAGACGAGTCTCTTGGAGCATCACTGGTGTATTCCCAGTGATGTTGGCACCAAATACCACTGCCTGCTCTCATAGGTTTCCTGTTAAGCAGGGCTATGACACAGCACCCTGAGCTGGGCAGAGCTCTAGCAGATAGGGAATGGTGCGAAATCCATGGACCTTGGAGAGACAACAGCCAGCTCTTGGCTAAACCCTGCATGGTGGGGCCAGATCAACCTGCCAACATGCAGAACAGTTGGGACGCTCACATCTAAAGTCAAAAACCACCCTTCCACATGTGCTAGCGGTTGGTTTGACCAAGACTTTGGTTGAAATTCATGGCCATAACAGGTCTACTAACTTTCATTGTGAAGTACCATACTGTTGCAGACTGGCTGAAGGAGGAGGGACGTGGGTCCCTAGAAATGTTGCGCAACCCGGGCTTTGATGATAACCGTGACGGTATAGTTATGAAACAGGCAGTTAAGTATAAGGAGGTAAACAGTTAAGTTGTAGGTTTTAGATCCTTGGCATAAGTCAGGATGTTATCTGGGGCCGGGGGCCAGGACCCGACCTGGATACCAGCCAACAAGATCGCACCTTAGCAGAAGTGAAACCCTGATGTGAGAGGAAGTTAACCCTCACTGAAGCCACAAGCAGGAGGGGTATGAGAAGATGACCTCTTAGGCTGTGGCCGATGATATGAGGACACCTTTCACATTGTACCCAGTCGAATAAGGACAAGTGTCAGAGGTCTGCTATAAAAGCCGCTGTAGTACGCTAGTAAAGTTGAACTTGCTTTATCACTCACATTGAGTTGGCCTGCATGTTCCGCCACAGGAATTTCCCCCGCACCATACGAACAAGTCTGGTTGGATCTCTGCTCTGTCTTCACACAATTCCTCAGGATCACCGGTTCCTTTACACCCCTCTCCTGCAGGTGTTCATCCCTAACCCTGGTATTGCTCTGTCAGGCACAGACCTCCAGACTAAAGGATCCAACTGCAGATTTTGTGTTTTATGTGTTCTGCTCAAGCTGCTCTGCACTACATAGTGTTAGGTTTGCCCAAGCTGCTCAGGAAGGTCCTTGTGAGCGTCAACAACACCCAAGATCATAACAGCAACACACAGTAGCAGTAAGAAAACCTGAATTGGAACAGGGCTTCCCTATTCATCCTTCATTCAAATTAGTTCCTATTGCTGTCACTGCAGGCAAAAATTGAGTAATGGATTGGTTTTTTCGGTCTCCTTCAGAGTTCAATTTATGAACAACCTCTGGACTGCCTTCCTGTGCTGAGCTGCCCCCAACAGTCAACAGGACATGGCAGTACCACGTGTGCTCAGAGATACTCTGGAAAGGATTAGATCCATCATACCTGGGTTTATCCAGAACTTGACTTCACTCTGAAAATCCACCAGATGTGAAATCCGAGCTCTGGAAGAAACTTCCTGTAATTACCTGCCAGGTATTCCTCCTGCCAGGTGTATTTTTACCACAGGTTTCCAGGCTCAACATCCCCAGAGCTTCTCTCAGCAGCACAGCAGTTGTGGAAGGAGGCTGTTGAGGAAAGGCTGTAGTAGAAGGACACTGTTGTAGAAGAGGGATGTTTTAGAAGGAGGTTTATTCAGGGTGTGTTTCACAAGTCCTGATTTCGCCCTGCCATGCAGCACTGACATTTCACCCAGCAAGCAACCTGCTGGCAGCATGTTAGGGACTGTAACCTAACTAGTTTCCCAGAAGGTTCTTTTCTGCAGCATTCTCCCGAGCTCTTTGTGCATCATTCCCCCAGTGCTGGTACTTAAGGGAACTTGTCTTCGTTCACTCCACCAGCTCCTTGGGAGCACACAGATTTAAGCATTACCTCTGCACCTCAACAAGAGGCAGTTGGGCTCTGGAAAGCTGGCTGACACCTTCACCTGTCTGTGAAGCTCCAGCCAAAGGATGGGGATAAATACTGAAAGCTAGGAATCACAGCCTAGGGAAATCTGAAAATTTGCAGCCCTATAGCAAACCAACAGTTTGGAAACCCCAGTAGGTCCCATCAGTGGAGAAAGTAGCAGACAAGGGCAGGACTCTGGTGAGACACAGCAGCACAACAAGGCAGCAGCATTCAAAGCACCACATTTGCCAGAAAAACAGAGGAATCTTCAATCCTCGAGCCTGATATTCATTACATACCAGCCTGAGATTAACTGCGCCTTTGGACTGACCTGAGAGACGTTTCTGCCTTGCTCTCTTCCAGAAGCCATCCCAGGCCTTGCTGGTGGATCCTCCGGGGTGGTCACTGAGGCATCGCCTCAGGCGGGGCTTTCCCAGCTGGTCCATCCTCGCCCATATGGACCCAGCACCTTGGGGAGAAACTGCAAACTAATTAGTCCAGGTTTTGCCTCTTAAGCTGAACTGGAAAAGTTTCTAGCAGAGGTCTGCAGGTTGTGAAAATCCCTCTGGCAAAGGTGAGGAGCAGAACCCAGGCAGCAGCTCTGACAGTGACTGTGCACAGAGCTCAGCCTCACTGTAAGGCTCAGTCCTCACTCCGTATAAGCAGCTGCTCCCTTTGCGGCAATAAATAAAGAGGGAGTTTGCATGTGTCTGGGAGCTCTGTACCTTGGCATTCCCACTGCCTGCATTAACTGTCTGTGCAAGAGTTCCTCCTCTCTCAGCCTGATAATTAATGGTGTCTGTACTGGGTTTTGTTTAAGGAGAATGGGTTTTGTTGAGCTTGGATTTAATTTCTTTTGAACAGGACAGCCCAGTCTGGAAGTGTCCTGTCTCATGGGATTGACCTGAGTGAAGGTTTTGTGCAAGACTCTATTAATCAGTCACCTGAAGGCCATCTTCAAAGAAAGCCTCATCCAAAGTCACTTTCCTCCTGTACTTTCCACTGTCTAAGCAGCAACAAAAATCCTCAGTTACGTGCCTGGAAATAGCACCCACAGAAGCGTCTTCTCATAGGAGTATCCTGGAAGAAGTAGCTGCACACCCAATCATTGTATTTAGGTTTCTTCCCCATTTGAGACACAAAAGTGAAACAGCTTGGCAATGCCAACTGTTTTGGATGCATCACTTTGGCATCACTCAAGCTCCTCACCAAAACCTGTCCCGGAAAAGAAACTAGTGTGGAGATAAGGTGGATGGAAGGTGGCCATGGATGACTGCTGCTGTTACACAGAGCCTTCACACCACCGCCAAGTCTGGGTCTGGCAGCAGGTTTGGGGGGGTCTGCTATCTCACATGAATGAGTTTCGATACTGTTTGCTGCACACAGCAAGGGTTAACTGGTAAGCTGAGAAAGCACTGCGTATAATTGTGGGTAGTGGGCAACCACACTCCCGGATACAACCACGGGGCCAGGCAAGCAGTGGTTCTCCTCTCTCCCTGCCAGAGGAAGGCCTGGGACAGTGAGCTCATCCTGCACAGAAATCTCCCGGCTACATCTAGGATGGATTATGGGAATCACCTTTCTATGAAGATGAGACTGAGTGAGATGAAGCATTTGGATTTAGAACCAACATGAACAGCCAGATGAAGAGTGATGTCAGACACACGTATTGCAGCTTGTGCAAGAGGCTGGTTTCCATTATGGTGCACAGTGAGCTGACTGGGGACACACAGAGCCATCTCAAGGGTAGAGAGAGCTCTTTGCCACTGGGCCCATAGCAGCCTGGGACATCACACAGCTGCTGTTCATGAGCATCATGAGCAGCTAGAACAGAGGCAGCAAAGTAAGAAAATAGTGTTAATTTCCATGTGCTTCATACACTCAATGGTAGGTCCCTCTGCCACTGTGCTGGCAGTGCTTCCCACCAAACCCAAAGCTTTCTAATATTAAAAAGGTGTTAGAAGCATTTTGTGTCACCTTGCAGAGACCTGCTGCAAGCTTCATCCTGGGCAACTGTTGCCCCCCTTCTGCTGAAGAGAAAGTTCATGAAAATTTTAAAAGGGCAGGTGCAAGCCTGCAGAGTAACACTGGTTATTGCTGAGGTACCTTCTCCCCATGGCAGCTTTTCTCAGCCCCACAACCTGCCTTGAACTGCTGTTGGCAGCTCCGTGCAGGATCATGGGCAGGTGGGGCAGATGCTCTGCACCAAGGGCTGGGTGCCACTCAGATGTCCTGTGGGCAGCTGACATCTTCCTGTGCGGGGACAGCAAGTGGTCCCCTGGAGAGCACAGGGGTTGGTGCCGCTGAGCAGTTACAGTGGCAGCAGCACAGGCATGCTCCCAGCACACTGCACACACTGACTTAGCCTCATTTAATTTTTAACTTGGAGCATAAGTGGTCTGTGGCAGTCACTTACAGTTTCAGTGAGATATTGCAGCTGTAAAGAAGAAAGTCTGTTTTATAAAGCCCCCCCCCTCCAAGGATGAACAGTCAGGCTATTCCCATAACGGCTCTACAGCACCCCCCATTGTCTCCCAGATGTGACCATTGACCATAAGGCGTGCTGAAAATAAACCTAGAGGGCTAGAGGAAAGCAGCATCTCCACGTTCCTAGAAGCCGTGTCTCACATTCACATCTGCGCCTTGGGATTCCTGCAGGGGCCAGAGCGTTTCTCATAACATCGGGCCATTTGGAGATGGAGCAAACATCCTCACTCAGCAGATGTGCTTAGCTACCACTGGCATTCTGAAATTACCCACAAGAGTGAAACAACATTTTTGAACCAAATAAAGCAACAACTAGCCGTTCGAGTCACTGCCGAAGTAACCGGACCCTGTTCGTCCTATCACCGTCCAAGATCCAACTGGTTGTATGGAACATTTAGCATTTTCTCCTTGTGGAAAACTGGAGCATCTGGGTTTCAGCTGCACCCGAATGAGCGCACGATTGTGATGCTGTAGCCTGAGCTGGCTGCAGGTGGCAACCACGTGTTTGGATGCGGCCAGGCTCACCAGGATTTACGGGGCAGTGAGCCGCGGTGCGCTGCTAACACAGTAATTGATGCTTCGGTGGCTGAGGTTACACTTGAGCCCTTCTTTTTGCCCAAAGTTACAGTTTTTATAAAGCGAAACAGAAGAGTTTATTCACAATGAAATAAAAGACACTTTCTGAGGCACGTGGCTCATCATTCAGCAAAAGGCCTCTGGGCAGCACTTGAAGCCGTTGTGAGCGCGAGTCTGTGCCCCGGGTCTGCCTGCAGCGGGCAGGCACTGAGCGGACAGAGCTGGGAATGACTTCCCTTTACATGCGAACTTCGGCCATGCAACTGTTAGGTAGCAATGTAAGAGCTTTCCTTTCCAACTGCAGTCTAACAGCTAAGCTGTCATTTCTCCAAACAGACCATACCAAAGGGAGAGGTTTCACAAGCAGAGGGAGGGTAGAGCTAGATCAGAGGTCTCTAGTTAATGTTCACTCTGAGCAAAGAGCAAACCTGCTATCTGTTCTTATTTAAACACACCATGGTGCTCAAAGCAGCCTCTGGCTTTTACCCCTAAGCATATTGCTCCATACAAATAGCCATAGGAGGTTACTTCTTCATCAAGAGGTGAGCCCAGCCAGGCTTTCAGGATTATTCAGCCAAGGCAGGAACAAACCCCTCTGTTATGGACTGCAGTCAGATGCACTGGCAGTTGTGTTCTCTTGGGCCAGTCAGCAGTCACTTCTGAGCACTGCCTCTGTGGAGAATGTCGAGTACTTCTTACCACATCCAACACTTGCATCACCTGTTGTAATCTTAGTGCCCTGGAACAACCAAGTGTCCCCTGTGCCAGGGGTATGACACCAGGAGGCTGTCTGACTGACACTGGCTGGTACTTACCCACTCAGGGCCATGTGAAGGGGCTGAGTACGGCACCATGGCACCATCCAACTGCTCAAGCTGATGTCTCCCATTTCAGATTTGTTGCTTCAAAACCCACAAGCCAGCACATGCTGTCACCTGTATGGCAAAACNTGCTGTCACCTGCATGTCAAAACAGGGGAGTGAAAGACATCAGCAGAAAGTAAGCCTATGGAGAGCTGTGGGACCTCCAGAGATGAGGACTCTACTACTGTCCATTACAGCTCCCTGCATGAGGAATGTGGAGCAGCTCTGTGTTCCACAGCAATGCTATTATCAGGAGCAAATGCTCACCTGCTTCCCACANTGGAGAATGTCGAGTACTTCTTACCACATCCAACACTTGCATCACCTGTTGTAATCTTAGTGCCCTGGAACAACCAAGTGTCCCCTGTGCCAGGGGTATGACACCAGGAGGCTGTCTGACTGACACTGGCTGGTACTTACCCACTCAGGGCCATGTGAAGGGGCTGAGTACGGCACCATGGCACCATCCAACTGCTCAAGCTGATGTCTCCCATTTCAGATTTGTTGCTTCAAAACCCACAAGCCAGCACATGCTGTCACCTGCATGTCAAAACAGGGGAGTGAAAGACATCAGCAGAAAGTAAGCCTATGGAGAGCTGTGGGACCTCCAGAGATGAGGACTCTACTACTGTCCATTACAGCTCCCTGCATGAGGAATGTGGAGCAGCTCTGTGTTCCACAGCAATGCTATTATCAGGAGCAAATGCTCACCTGCTTCCCACAGCCCTTCTGCCTTCATAGAATCACCAAGGTTGGAAAAGACCTTCAAGATCATCAAGCTCAGAAGTTTGTTACACATTACAATCCCAACACACTGAACCTGGAGGCAGTGCAGTTATTTGTAGTCTCTACAAACACAATTTTATTTAGCACCTTTATGGATAACTGGAACTCAGTGGAACTCCCGTAACAGAGCCCACTGGAGCTAAGGTGCTCACTTCATGGACAACTCATCAATTCTTAGCTGTCAATCAGCTTGCTATGATGACACCCTGAAATTATGAACACCCTTTTCAATTAAAACTGTCATCTAGGTTGCATGATTTAAAATTTTGCTTCACTACCCTTCTTCTGAGGACCATAGGAAACTTCTACACCAGAAGCACAGCAGCCAGCCTTCCAAGAAGGCTGGGAGCTGGTGCCAGCACAGGGATTTTCATGCTATTTTAAGCATTTACAAGTTATCTCAAGCATTAAACGAAAAAAACATCAAGTAGTGAGGGTGCACTGAACTCAATATTTTGCTATTCAGTTAGCCTAGTGGGAACATGGTAGTGCAAACATTTCAATGTAAGCACCAGCTGGAGGCTTTTCCTTCCGCTGCTGCCACCAGGCATCATCCGGATGTGAACCAGAACCTCTGGGTGCGCGACAGTGAGACCCAGACACTGCTGCCCTAGAAGGAAAGGTATTAGCTACAGACAGGGCGCTGCTGCAGTGAGGGAGCACAGAGCCACTTTAACAGCAGCACCAGGTCTGGAAGTGACAACAGATGCCTTACAAGGATCAATGGCAGGTTTTGTAGAAACAATGTAGAGGCTTAAGGAAGATTTGTTAAGCCTGAATCGTTTAAGATCATTTGTTTGAGCAGTTTCACTTCATCCCTGTGTCCAGGGCAGGGTTTGTGGGGAGGGGAAGTACAAAAGAGCCCTTCTAAGTCTGTAACACTACCCTCTGCTCTTTCAACCTATTTAGTGCATCACATCAGGCTCCTAAGTGCTTTGACTGGGCAAGTAATTTATTTGTAGCGATAGAAGCAGAGCCATGCCAAGCACAAAGGCAGTTGTCCTGGCTGGACCAGGTCGCATACCTACATGCCACATCCCTTATCTGAGCCCAACCCAGCTGCACAGGCTCTGCTGGGGATGCTATGGGGAGCTCCAGCACAGCCAGACCTGAATTCAGGGGAACACTTATGGCCAGAGCACACAGTGCAGGTGTTCAGCCTGCGCAGGATAGCTAAAGGGAAAGATAAGAAACTGGAGCAGATGTAGCGCTCACCCAACCACTGATACCCTGCATCCTGGGCACAGGCTGTGTGCCCTGCAGAGATGCTCCAGGGGGGCACGAGGGAGCCACCTGACATTAAAAAAAATCCCCAACACCACTTTCTTTACAAAATTGGGATTTCTAATTTTTCAAAGCGGGATCTAGAGTTGAAGGTATTATTCATTTATTTATTAAATAAGATGCTCTCATTTGCCCAAGAAATTCTCTAAAAGACAATGTTTTGCTAAAAAACACCTGTTTTCCTCCTCCCCCCTTTAGTTTTCAGTCTCCTTTATAAACTTATATGAGGCTAAAAACTGACAGTCCAAGAGGATCAGCACATCTCTGAGGACAGAGAACAAATAGCTGAGAAGGTGGTTATTAGAGGCTGAAAATACACTCAGACTGGGTAAAATACGGCTGCTGTAGGCATGGGAGTAGGGCTGATTAGGACAGCGGCCTGGTGTTTCCTCAGAGAACAGAGGCATTTGAATGAAAATGCCAACGATGACATCAACCAGCATCTGTTTCAAACAAACATGCAAGTGATGAGTGTTATTGCAACACAGCTAGTTTCATGTGTGTTGAAAGAGCTGTTGAGAAGTCTCTCTAAAAGTGCTGCAATGTTTTCTCCAGCAACACTTGCCCATCAGCCCAAGCTGCAGTCACTGAGCTGGAGGATTTTAAGTGTGGTGTTTCATTTCGTATTTTGTTGACATCCTCTGATTTGGAAAAATGTGTTCCAAATCCTCCAAACCAGTAAGTGAAGTGACTAGAGATGAGCAGTGTGTTAATCAGTTGCTGCTGGGAGTATCAAGAAGACTTCCTGTGCTATCAAACTGCACTGTAACATTGCTTTGACATAACTGCCTGTCATAAACCCAACAGTTGTGGAACACACCCTTCCACACAGCCTCTGCTCAAGAGAGTCTCTGCTCCACTGATTCATCTTTGAAGAAGCAGGGGCTTAACCTTTCCTCCAGAGTCTCCACACTTCTTCGTGCAGGACTTGCTGGCATCAGGAACATGAGCAGTTCTTGTATATTAACTTAGCAAATATGTTTGAAAATAACCCTAAAACTAAGCTGAGGCAGGTTCACCTCTTTCATGGTTTCAGCCTCCCAGTGAAGCCCACCTGGAACAACCACTATCTCTATGGGAGAGAGAGCTAAGAAGCTGAACAAACTGGAGATCTCAAACACAGCGATCACAGGAGGTCTGGATTTCATTGCTCCAGAAGGTTCCTGAACCCAGCTCTCCTGAATGACAGGCAGGAACACTCACCACAAATGAGGAGTGGGGCTGTCATGATCTGGTTCTAATACAGATTCATGGGAGGTTCAAGCATAAAAAAGATGTTCTTTGAAAGTACACAAAAACACAAGTGTGCTTGGGGAATATGCTTCAGTAAACCAAGGCAGAACCAAACTGAGGTAAAAATATAGTCAGAGGGATTTATTGAACGATAGTAACAAGAGATAGAGTGAGATTACCATCGCATAAGAGTCCTTTTGTTGTTCTTCATTCTCAGTCAGACGGTGACTTCAGACCTCTTGTAAAGTCTGTGACTCTGGTTGGGAAGATCTTCAAAATTGGGGTTCTGTAGGGTCAGTTTTATCCTCCCATGCCC
>VZRI01012577.1:352496-378620 GCA_013397515.1 Upupa epops | reverse complement strand
AGGGGGGAAGCAATGTTGAAAGTCTGATAAAGTGGTAATGCATGTTCTCCCATCACCAGATCAGCTGCAGGATTCAAAAGTCCTTGCGTATTTCCCCAGACATCCTTTGTTGCTGAGGAAGCAGAATGCTAATTTCTCATGTCGTCTCTCTGGATAAGGTGACATGTTGGGGCAAGAAAGTTCTGGTGACTGCCACACCAGCGATGCAGGAACCCTACTCTACCCCAAATTAACCCAGTGTGTGTAATTGCCCCTTTAGTGACATGCAGGTCACTGTGGATGCTCTGGATGGACAAGATGATCCATGAGGTCCTTCCAGCTGGGTGTCCTGTGGTTCTCCTTGGAACAGCACAACAAAGACCACCCACTCAGCCTTGGCCTCCCTGGCCCTGTCAGCTCTGCTCACCCCAGCCTGGCCAGGAGCTCTCCCATTGTAAGCTGCCTCCACTGGCAGAGCCCTCCACAGTTCTGTGCAAGAGCTAAGCTCCAATTTCAATCCATACTTCACAAGCACTCACACCCCTAGGTGGATGACACGTCTCAAGGAGATTGACTGTAAAGAATGTGGACACCCAGCTCCAGTACTTAATGCAGCAGACCATGTCCAGAATCACCATGCTGCTGGTGTAAAGGTAAGTCAGGAGGCTGCACTAATATCTGGAAGAACATCATGCTGCACTGTCCATGAAGGCATTGTATCAGAGCCTGGGTAAATGTCCAGCTCTAACAGCAAAAATGTAGAGTTAGTTTATTTTGGTCAAGATTCAGAGACATTTCTCTCACCAGCCAAATTGACATCAGTTCTGGAAAACAAGGAAATACCCTGAGAATACAGGGAACAGTCAACAAAAGAAGTCTCTCCCAGGTTTCACAAGACCTGAAGAATTTCGGGAAAACATCATGGAATCATTCAGGTTGGAAAAGACCTCTAAGATCATCGAGTCCAGCTGTAAAGCCAACAGTGCCAAGGCCACCATTAATGCATGTCCCTATGACACAGAGGCACATGCAATGTCACTGGCACGGGCTCCAGGGAAGAGGGGCCTCCCGCCCATCTTGATAAATGGAATCCAGCTGTAGACAGCACAGGCAGAGCCGTGGGTGGGAAACAAGCCATTATTTCTGTGTCAGGGTTAATTTGGGGTTTGTCAATTGATACATAGGAAATGGACACAGAGCTGAAGGGCAACCACAGCTAGTGAACCATCACCAGGCAGCTTAAATTAATGCTGCATTTATTTCCCAGGGTGGAACCTGCTGTGGATTGTTTTGTAACTGTATCTGTGTGCTGAGGGAGCCTCCTGTGTGCCACGGTGTTTCCTTACTGCTCCTCTCAGGTCTGGCAGCGGAACTGTTTGCATTGGCACCTTTCCTGTACCAGGTCCCAACACAAGGCAGAAAAGCAGCTGAAAATGGAGAACTTGACATCACACACCTTTGATGAGATCCCCAGAGGTCCCATGCTCCTCCTCAGAGCAAAGAGCAGTAGTATTTGGTGTGAGAGATGCCTACAACATCTACAGGACAGTCCTGGTAGAGGCTGGAACTTCATTTGTTTTAAATTGCCCCACAGCAGAACTTAACATCTCTGTTGAAGGGTTTTTTGGTTTACTCTGTCCTTCTCCTTGTCATCTCTTTTGCTGTCAGCCCTTGCACAGTCAACCCCAAATCCTCCTCCAAGGATGTGAGAGCTGCAGGACTGAAGTGTTCTCCTGTCTCATGTAGGTCCCTGTGGAGAGTTACTGGTGTCAGTTAACAACAGACACCACCATTTCCCAGGAAGCGTGTGGGAAGCACAATTAATTAATTTCAGAGGAAAAGGCATCACTGCTTTCTTAAGAAGGGATTTTTGGGTCCCTGTTGGAGAGCTGCCTGCAAGGTTTGGGGATGCTGAATTGTTCTTTCAAAGCTGACTGTGAGACTTCTGCCATGCCTTAGGCTGGACAACCCAAACCTGCTCATGAATGCCTCTTGTCCTTCTAGCCACCAAGTCCATTGCTGTTGAGGAGAGACTGTGGTGAATAATTTACCTGTCACAAAGGGCACATTGCTGAGCCAACAGTGTGCACAAATAACCACCAGTAGAGGACTCCTATTCTTACTGGAAAGGATAAAGGATGAAAAAGCCACAGCCCAAACAGAAACCCCAATGGGCGGCCAGACTCCATGCTTTGTAAGCTGGTAGCAGTGAACTGCAAGTGTTCTGTATCCAATAACTACCTGCTCTTCCCAGTTTGTCCTCTCAAAACTCTTAGTGAGGGTGATTGACAGGCAGGGTCATCTAGCAAGAGCTCCTGCTCTGGGCTGAGGTTCAACATCAGCACCTGACCTACAAGAACAGGTGATGAGTTTCAGCAGCCTAAGACCTTTGGCTTGTAAACTTCTCAATGGGATCAGCTGAAGAAGCCTTTGAGCCCCTTTAGCCATCACTTGCATGAAGTGTAGAGCTGACAGCCGTAGGCTGCAGATGTTTCAGCTACTCTCAGTTAATCATTGACTACCTCTGGGTTATCTGGCCAGCTGTTGCTGGCATTTCATGGGTATTTGCTTGTCAGCTCAAACCTGACCAAAGAAAGGTACATACAGAGACAGTGTCAGAGACAACTCAATTAATTTGCATATCCCAACACTTTTGGGTTACAAAAGACTCAACATTTTATACACTGAAGGAAGCCCCTTTGGAAAAGTGAGAGCACTAAGACAGCAGGCTCGTCTCTGAGCAGAGATCTAGAGGTTTATGGCTGCTTGTAAGATTTTAAATCAGAATCTCCCACCAAAGCTTGTTCCGTCAGTGAAAAGTTAACTCTGGGCAAGTCACACACAGAAATCAGCAAAACCTCTCAGCTTTCCCCACAAGAGGGTTCTGTCTTCTCCAGTGTATCTACCAGCCTGGAATGCTGAAACAAAACGACCTCTAGTAGCCAAAGTGACAGACATGTAGGCAATGACAGCATCAGGGACTGTCCTGGAAAGAGGTTTATCTACCCAAAACAGAAAAATGCAGAAAGCTCTGGGTCCTGAGCTGACTGCACGACGCATGGCCTCTGGCAGGATCTTGCCAGCAAAGTCACACGAAGGGACAAGCTGTAATAAATCAATCACAACAAGAAAGTGACATCACGCTGGAGAGAACAGGTCTCACTTAACCACTGCCAGGTCAATGACACTGTTTAAGAGCAGCCAGTCCCTCCCCCCAGTGACAGCTGTCTCCTGCACCTCGAACAGCACTGATTTGGGTATTTATTGAAACCCCACCTCGAGTACTGTGTTCAGTTTTGGGCACCTCAGTACAGGAGGGACTTTGGGGTGCTGGAGGAGGCGCAGGAGAGCAATGAGGCTGGTAAAAGGCCCGGATAGCAAGCCATATGAAGAACAGTGGAGGGAACTAGGGCTCTTCAGTCTGAAGGGACATCTTACTGCTCCCTAAAACTATGTGAAAGGGCATTGCAGAGAGGTAGGTGCTGGCCTCTTCTCACAACTAAACAATGGCAAGACTCGGGGGAATGGCCTGAAGATGCATCAAAGGAGGTTTAGGCTGTACATTAGGAACATTTTGAATTTGAGAGGGTTATAAACCACTAGAACTGGCTGCCCAGGGAGGAGGTTCAATCACCATCCATTGATGTGTTTATAGGTCCTATAGATGAAGTGCTTAGGGAACTGTTTTAAGGGCGATAAAGGCAACAGTAGGGTTAAGGGTTGGACTTGATGATCTCCTAAGTTTTTTCCAACCTAGATCATAGAATCATTACGGACCTCAAAAATCATCCAGTCCAATCCCCCTGCCACAGAAGGATCACCTAGACCAAGTTGCACAGGAACAGATCCAGGCGGGTCTTGAACCTCTCTAGAGAAGATGACTCCACAACCCCCATGGCAATGCTGTTACCCTCACTGGGAAGAAGTTCCTTCTGATACTTACACAGAACCTCCTATGTTCCAGCTTGCACCCGCTGCCTCTTGTCCTATCACCAGATGACCTTGAAAAGAGCCTGGCTCCATCCTCCTGACACCCACATATTTCTAGACATTAATGAGGTTTCTGTGATTTACTTGGCACTGACTGTGCCAAGCATTGCTGCGCACACTCCCTTTCTAGCAACACCTGCTCCCCTCCTGCTTCCAGGACAGCACTCCTCGGCTCCCACCAGTCTCTGGCCAAAACTCAGGGCCATTCTCCCTGATGCCACTCACCCTCACACACTGGTCTCCTTCAACAGAGCCACCCTGTGTTGTTGACTAAGTCCTGTGGTCCCTGACAACAAGAGTTTTGCATTTTTGAGTTCAATAAAAATTCAAACACACCTGGCCAAACAGTTAAGAGGAAGTCACTAGTTGCGTAGAAAGCAGTTAAGGATTCCAGCTGAAATGTAAACCAGCTTCCACAAAAGGCTACTCCAGTTCACTCCAAGAAAGACGACATTTTTATATTCAAAAAAGAAAAGCAAACAAATCAACAGTCCGCAAATCTGGAAAGGAACTTGTATTTCTTACAATCCCTCTTCCCCTGGCTATAAAGGGAAGAGCACAAAACCCAGCCATGTTTCCTTAGCAGAAAATGTGGTGTGACAGCCTCTGGTACTGAGTGTGCAACAATTTCTGATTTTAATGGAGAAAACCACATCCAGAAATCCTTCCCTCTGACCCCACAAATGGTCAAGCAATGAACAATCTCAAATTATTTATTAGGAAAAGACAGAGAACTGTTTTAACATTCATATGGAACAAATGGCAATAAACCCAGGAAAATAAACTCTAAAAGGTATGCCCATCACAGAGGATGTGGGTTGTGACAAAGGTAACGAAATCCCAAGTTCATTCATGCAAACAAGCAGTAAAGAATTATTTACAGGTTTGATGGGATGAATTACAGCATTGGCCATATTTGCGCCCCAGTTACATTCTCGGTGACACATTAAAGGGATCTAATCTGTACATTCAATAAGGAGAATCTATAAAAAGAAAAATAATTTAAACAATTTACAAGAGTTGTATTACAGGTGGCATAAATTTACAAGAGCTGTATTAACACGTGACATGAAGATATGGATTGGGAATTCAGGGATAAAAATTTGTAGCAGGTATTTTTACATCACATCTTCAGTGTCTGAGCAGTAAACAACAAAGTGGAGACATAACATGAGTGCAATGTAATAGAGTAAGGCAACTTAACCAAATGGCTCTTTGAAGAACTTCCATCCTACAAGGGTTTACAATTTGTAACTCTGCCTGTTCGTTTCACTAAGATAAATAATTGAAGACAGTGACTGGTGACTGGAAGGCCTGCAGACAACAAGACGGTAGATGGAGAATTAAATGCTCATTTCATAAAATGCCAATACTCGAAGCATATGAAGAAGTGCAGGATATCAAAAGCCCTCTTTAACATCAACACATCAAGTGTCATGTTCTGAATCTGTGATTTGATATCTCAAAATACTAATTCCTAGTTTTAAAATGAAACTGTTCTGCGATGCATGACTTGAAGCTAATACATCTCCTCTCAAAGGTTTTATGTACAATGTTCTCAAAGTGATGCAAGAATCAAGAAACGCAAATGCTGTCAGTCTCTAGCAAAGGTCAGCAGTGCCACACCACACTCCAGGTTATCTCACAAGCAAGGCTGATTAACACATTTAGCTTCCCCATCCATTTTAAAATGCGTATCTTTGCATTTCCAACAGTTTTTCCCCAATGCTTACAGTAATGGCTGATTTTCTTGATGGTTTAGCAGAGAACAAACACTGATCATGATTATCTGACACTGCTTCAACAGCTACAATGACAAAACAAGACAAAGGGTAAAATACAGCAATAAAATGTATAAAATGTCACTAATGCACACCAGGAACACCACGGTCCTTGCAGAAAGCAGCAGAGGATGCCAAATCTGCCAAGGACTCGTTACGCTAACAAACAGGGACCACATACTAAAAATAAAAATAACCCAAAACGGAAACTTGAAACAAGGCCAAACAATATTTGCAAGTGATCAATTTTAAGTTTGTCAAAAGGACGAGGCCATATATAATTTATTTACATTTTCTATTTAGCATCTTTATTTTCAACAGATGATTTAGCACCAGCAGAAATATACAAAGCAGCGTCACTGTGTTCACCAGGCAGAAGACCCCGAGCCTAAATCTTGTTCAGTACTTTAAAACAGGCCCATTTAAGAGAATCCCTTACTCAAGTAACTACCAGACAGATGTGGCACTCAACTCTGAGGCTGCCCGAACATTTTACCTTAGCACATTTGTAATGACAAACACATTACAGCATCTGGTTTCAGAACGTGTGTTTTATGACTACTCGACATGCTTTCCATTTGTGAAGTGTGCACTACTAGGACAATGGGTTGCTTTGCACTTTTAAGGAATTAATAGTTTATCACAGATAAAATACTGGTGATGTAGTTTGGGATAGATCAGTGAAACCTGAAGAATGTATGCAGGGAATTATCCTTCCACATTGATAAAACAGTTTTATTATCTCCCATGGCTGTGTCTGAAAACTTAATTCACCCATTTTATCCACAACTGTACACTCACTGTGTATTAATGGAAAATATGAATACAACCAAACCAGTAACCGTATGTACCAAGCATGTTCCTAGCTTGACCAAGCACGACCTCAGCTCTTGGTCAAATACTTCTAATCAGAACCACGTTTGTCCATTTTTTAGCCTAAGCAAAGCTCTTGTACGCATTACATATGTTCTAAGCCTGCATCACCCAAAAAAAGGACGTAGAAAGCTGTTAGGAAAATACTGCCAGGAGAGAGAACCAGTCACGCTACATGGGCAAATGGATGCAGGACGAAAAGCTGACCACAACTAATTCAACCAAACCACTGTGACAGTCACCTCTGTTCTGAACTCAACTGTATTGTTTCCTCAGGATTATCATCATCTGGTATCCAGAACATGATTAGTAAAGTTATGTTTAAAAGCTGGTTGAGTGTAAAGTTAGACAGTAACCTAAGTTAGTGGCTGAACGTGTAAGAGACTACCCTAGCCTTCAGAAGACTACTTGCTCTAAAGATAGTTTAATGAGTTCCAAATGTGTACAACCCCATTGTTATTCTGAAACATTTATAAAAGAAGTTACTCCAAGTCCCGTGGAAGCAGCTATTTCCTGGAGATCTATACTGGATAGGATGGAGTTAGTACCACAACACTTAAAGGCAATACAATCCCTTTGCACATTTACTACATGTAACTCAAATGCAAGTAGGAATCCCACAGAAGGAATACTTCATCCATTATGAAAAGCCAGAAGACAACTTCTGTTCTTAATATGCAGGCTGAGAGCAAGTTCCTTTCTCATTCCAACTGCAGCAACCCTATGTAGAACTAGAAAGGTTAAAGCATTTGAGTTTAGTAGCCATGGAATAACTTGGAATAGCTTAATCTAAAAATTAACTCCTTCAGCCACAAATAATCTGTAACTAACAGACTAAAAACTTGTGTGATTTTTTGGGAGATGCTGATATGATAACACTGTGCTTGAAAAGAGCAAGTTGGAGGGATGAGTGCAAGAAATGCAAAAGCATTACCCCAAGGTAAAGGCTACTGGGAAAAGAAGCCAGCAGCCTGCTGCTGTTTTCTTGGCATTTCTAGCTACACTGGATCGAAGGGATCAACTCCATGGCGAGTATAATTATCTGCTATTTCCCTGGTAAGTAATACTTGTTAGGAAACCTCATTAATAAAGCGTCAGTACCAGCAAAATTGGCATGATATGAAAAAAAATTAAAAGGCACTCACAAGACTGACTGAGCTGAAAATGATTACACATTCACAATGAGCTTTACATTTATAGAACCATCACACACTGTTCCTCTGGAGAAATGCTTTCCATTCATAAGATGGCAGCAGCCCTGAAAGAACCCCAAATTTTCTCTGCTGTAGTGTAACTACATTAAGTCAACAGACTACAGCTGCTTTCATCAGTCCACTCTGAGGAAAAGGAATGGCAAGAGAGAAAGAAAACCAGAGATGAAGACTAAGTAATTATCTCAGGGATTTGTATGAGAAACAAGTCTTTGCAACCTATTCAGAAGCAAGTTTATGATCTAAATGTTAGATTTACTTGGTTGGTTTTAGGTTGGACTTGGATGATCTTTAAGGTCTTTTCCAGCCTCATCATAACTGTGATACTGTGTAAATAAAAAGACTGATGTTATTTGTGATGCCAAGCACTTCTTTACTAACAAGTTCTAAGTTGAGAGAAAATGACATTAAACCCAAAGATGTAGCTTAAATACAGCACTCTTGAGCCTTCTGGTAGGGCTTGAAAACTTCTCTGGCTGCTCTTGTAATGAGGTAACAATTGTGCTGACAATACTAGCAAAAGGAAGCCAATTTTTTAAAAGCTCAAGGGATTAAAAAAAAACGAGGTAGGGCATACTTTCTGATTCTTATAGTAGTTTCTATACAGTACAGCTATTTAAGAGTTACTCAATTTATTTTGTAACTGTACAACTTACTTTAAAATTGTATCTTAGATCATACCAACTTCAAATGGTTTAAATTAACTGTTGTGATTAGGTAATCTCCTTCCATGTGGGCTTCTGGTTAAATGTACAGGAACTTCTAACTACTGCTTCAAGAGCAACACCCTCTATCACAGAATGAGAAGCACTCGGCATGATCTAAAGGAACTGTGAATCAAACTGCAGGATGTGCCTTAAAGTACCATACTTTGCAAGAAAAATATACAGCTGGTCGGCAAGATTTTCAGGAGGCCATAAAAGCATTCAGAAAGTGAAGCTTTTATGAAGCAAAGGTAAGTTAGTTTCTGTAGTCATCTGTAACTTGGAAGAACAGTATGCAGCACTTATACAGCCGTTCTATAAAAACCACTTTCACTCAGTTTCTGCAGAGCTCTGATTTAGCAATAGATCAGATGATGAACTGTGAGTTTGATTTGATTGTTTTTTTTAATGCCTAAAATAAAACATTAGAGCAAGCACAATGAAAACAGTTTGAGCACCAGGAACTGCAACAATAAATGGAACTGCACTTGAGATCGGCATCAGGCTTAAGGAACTGGCTACTCTAAGCCATTGTGCCTTAAAGGGCCACAGAGAAGATTTTTTTAAAAACCCATGTGATGTTAATATGGGGTTTAAATTTTAAGAAAAGAAAGACGACTGAAAATAGCACATAGAAGTTTCTAGCACATTAGATAGATGTGTCTGTGGGTACAATGCAGCCATGCTGTGCAATGCTTGAGCAATCAGTTTTAAAAAGACTTTAAAACCCAAGACATGAATATGGTTGTCTGGTTGCTCCTCATGCATTTACAGGAATATTTAACATTAAAAAGATGCCATAAAACTGGGTAGCTGTCTAGTCAAAGAGTCATATAACTAATGACAGTATAATATTCTTAGAAGTTTAAGGTCTCATGCCCTGACTTCAGGACTAAACTTATTACAATAATCACAACTGTAAACTTTAGAAGTATACAGAAAACCCCAAAGATCAGTTCCAGAGAACAGATTTTATCCCAAAGGCCACAATTTGATGAGTGGTTCCAAATGCACTCAATATTGGTCCGTTTGGCAATGCAATACAAACTCTGATGCTGTCCTCAACTTTCAGAAACAAACTTCCAAACAAAAGGCAAGCTATCAGACTTCCATTTTCAACATCTAATTAGATGTTGATCAACTATTCTCAAATTAAGGAGAAATAACATTTTCAAATCAGTAGGACAGGGCAGAAATTTTCCAGATCTCTACAAAAATGAGCCAAAGCATCAGATGAGATATGGGAACCCATAATTCTATTTTATAAAGATGTCTTCGTTTCTTTCAGGCTTTGCAGTACCTTTACAAACGTCAGAATTTATACAAAAGACAAAAAAAACCCCGAAGTTATTTTGGAAGTCTTGTCCTCAAAAACAAAAGCAAAACCCCAAAACCAAAACAGAACTAAACTCTGCTCTGAAACCTGCCTTCGTTAACCACTACATTCTTTTCCAAATCCAGCCAAAGGCCAAGAGGATCTTCCCAAAATACTAGTCACATTTGCAAATGAATGGAAAGAGCAAGTGAGTATCTTCACAAAACCTTCCAAACATCAACTGTTTAGTCTGATGTTTTGGCTGATTTTTTAATTTCTATTCGTCCCACTGAAAATGAAAGCATTACTTCCATTAAGAATAGTAATTATTTTTATGTGTAATGTGGGAAAAAATGGCCTCATGTTTCCTCATGGGAAAAAAGTTTCCTCATGTTGTAGATAGTAAAACTTGCTGCTTTTAAAATTGTTTTCTCTATGCACACATGGGAAATTGCTCATAATATTATTTACCTAATGAAAATATTTTTTCCATCATCACCTGTACACAAGACTGATGGGACTAAAACCTAAGGAGTAAACTTGTAATATTTCTACGCTGATGACTTAAAAGTTTGATATTCCTTCTTCTGGAAGCCCATTTTCAGAGGATGTATTGCATATTAAAAGTTCAGTACTGGCTACACGTACCATAGAACATTAACTATATCCCTGAACAGTTCACTTCTCAATGCCCAACAGAGTGAAGACTTCCTCCTTACAATGGCAAATATTCAGTAGCTAAACAATTCTCAAAAACAGTTACAAGAAATCTGCTAGTTTCTTCTCCCCTCCTCGGATGTAATTCCCATTGCCATAAGCAAGCATCATTCAGGTGGAAAACAGTTCAATCAGTGCAGTGACATCTGGTATCTCAACTGAAATTTGGCAGCCCAAGAAGAGCACCGACAGCTCCAAAGTATCCCTGTTCAAAACAAAGAAAAGCATTTCAGGTTCAAGGAAGGTATTCAATTCTGCACTAATCACAGTTCAGTGACCACAAAGCATTTGATGGTTGAGCATTACAGGAACACTACCATGTGGTGCTTATATAGCATCTTTCATAATAATTTTTAAAGCTTTGTGAAACAAACATTTAATCCTTCTTACCTAGCTTAACTTGAGATTTTATCCCAAGCCTCCTTATATGCATCTTACAAGTCCTGCACAGTATCAGTGACTTGTAAAGCACAGAAACTGCATTTGGTCTGTTGACGCTAGCACCTAGGCAGGCAACTACCAGTCTCAGAATAGGCAACACAGGGAAAAAGTTAAGAGACTCAATTGAAGGGAAACAGATGGTGTGTAAATCTTACAGCATTACAACAAACTGAGGACAAAAACTGCCAACCTACCGCCAAGGAGCTACTGGTCTTCCCGCTGCTACACCTGTAATTAATAGTGGCTGCCTTAGAATTTAACCAAAAGGGTCCACTCCCTCTAGACTGCAGAAGCTGCCCAAAAGCAGGTTAATCTCAGAACACAAAATCTCTGCCATGTGTACCTGTGGTGGTGTGAGAGCAGCCCTTGTTAAAAGCTGGCTCAATTTTCACAGTGTTACTCAAGCTCAGCTGAGAACAATGTAAGTATTTCAAAAGCTCCAGTTTTAGATTTCTGCAATCTTTTGAAACATAATACTTAGTGTTGTTTCCACTCAAAACCAAGGGAAAACTGTTGAACCCTAGTGCAGAGCTTAACATTTTTTGTTCCCTCTCCGAAGATTTATAACATGAGCAGAGATAGTCCAAAGTGGCTGAAGTACTTCCCTAACAGACAGCTCTGCCCAGAAAGCTAACACAGTATGAAGAGTGTCCTCTTTGGTGCTTACTGAGTACCTGGCATGTCACAAGATGACACTACAAACATGTCTCATTTATCGTACAATAGTAAGTACAGAAAAACCAAGTGCAACATACCTCATGTTCTAAGAACAAGGCCTTCAGCTGGCCTTTAGACCAGTAATCCAGTGCATATGCAAGAAGCTTCATTGACAAAGTATTCACACGTAAAAAATTGCCAACAAATACAACTCTGTTGATTTTCTAAAAAGAAGAGAAAAATGGCAAAAGATTAAGTCTTTTTACTGTTTACCACAGCTTTTAAAAATTCAACTAAGAACAAACAGACTATCCCAAGGAAGAAAAAAATCCCAAAACCAAACAACCCACAATTAAAAGAGGGATCCAAAAATTAAAGCACAGCATACTTGCAGAAAAAGGAAAAATTCTGTAACCCTGGAGAATTAAAAGGCCTGATTTACAGAAAAGTCACATTTATGTTTCAAATTATATGAGCATTTCCAGTAATTAAGCCAAAAAAACAGCCCAGCCATAAGTAAAACTAAATGAGAACTACTTGGAAGTGCAGACTCAATGCCTTCATAGCCCTGTACAATGCTGCTTGACATGAACGCAACAAGGCAGCACTGTAAAGAAGCCGAAGACAGTAAGACATAACAGATGCTCCTTTCATCTTCAGATCTCAGTGTACCTCTGCATAACCTTAGACTTAAAACACCACAAGTGAACTGTAAATGTTAAAAAAACGTTTAGTTTCTCCCATTCACTGAAGTAAATACAGTACTAAGTGGAAGCAACATTAAAAACCATTTTAGTTACTTGAGAGCAAGAACCAAAGATATAATTGTGTTAATGCTTAACACAGTGCTTAAACAATCCCTTAATTACACTATATGAATACTTATCCAAGTTGTTACAAAAACTAGTATGATGATTCAACCTGTAGTTGAATGAGTAATGCAACTGTTTTTCACCATCCTGCTTATTAGCTCATGGCAAAGATAAAGTTAACACACTGTTAAGCCAGCCAAACCTAACTTCACTCCATAGCAGAAAGCAAATATAATTCAATCCAATTTATCTTTCTATGTCAGCTCTAGGTATAGGTCTGTGTATCCCAATAACCTATTCATGATTTGTAGTTCTGTGACATACTTGAAATCAGGCTAAAAGAACTTGGAATAAAGTTAATCTGTGCACTTTTCAAGTTAGATTTATACTCCTTTAGGGCCACCGTTAAATTAAATTGCACACACATGTCTGACAATCAGTATGGACTTGATTTAACTTTTTACTTGTCAAGCTTTGCCATAAAGAAAAGCCAAAATTGACTTAATACCCACTAAATTAACTTTCTTCTCCAAGACAGACATGAGAAGAAGAATTAAACTGAGGGAGTACCTGCAATACTTAAACTGGGAAAATATATTAGTCTGGCCCCTAGACAGCAAGAGACCTAGAGCTCTAAAAACAGTTATCTGTAGTCTTCTCTAAGAAAGCTGTTACTGAACCTCACTTCAGCCAAGTTTGTTGATAATCAGGAAATACCTGGTGCTCAGCCAGCCGTAACTTCTATGCCTGAGCCTCTGAACTCATTAACTTGACTGTCCATGCTAATCATATTGAAACTGAACACATAAGTAGTAGGGTTTGGCAAGCTTTGAGAAATGCTAGATGGCAGGAAGCCATCTCCAGATCCACTAGTAAGAACACAACTGTCAAAACAATCAGAAGCTTCAGGAGTTGGTAGAAATTAAAAATACTTCTTAACTAGAAACAAGGCTTTCTACAAGCTGTAACAGCAAAATAATTTCAGCTAGAAGAAAATGCTGGAGGCCATGAGGTCCTACACGCTGCTCTGAACACATCTTTCACCAACTTCACTGTTGAAGTTGCTCAAGTCATGAGTTTTGAAAGTCCCTGAGGATACAAAGTCACTTGGCATCCTACCCTCCCCACTCACAAAGACAGCCAATACACTCTGAAGCAATACCTAGCTCTTGAATACTATATATTAGTTTCTTGGCTTCATTTAAGAATGTATTACAAGGTTTAAAATGACACATCATTCTAGAAGTCGTTTCATCCAAAACCAAAAGAAGAGACTATAGATAGATCACTTTCTTCTCCAAAGTTTTTACCTCATTTACTGCACACATCCGGGCAATAGACCCAATGTTATTGGTGATGGTGACCAATATGGCTCTTGCAAGGTCTTCTTTACTAACAGATTCTCTCTTGTCTTTGTAGATCATATTTCCAAAACTAGAAGATGAAACGTTTCTGGTTAGCACACAGTGATTCATGTCCATATGAAGTAATTTTAGAATGTAATTTTAATGCTATAACAGAAGTCTCACATTTGTTCTTAAGGATCTTGTTGCTTAAGTCCTTATTAAATACTACAAAGTGACAACTGACACTAACGTGTGTATTTATTCCTGCACAGGAAATAGCCAGTCTCGTTACAATAATGACCTCCAACTAGATATTTTTCTTTAGATTGTCAACTTCCACAAAGAAGCATCTACAGCAAAAAGCAGTCTTATTCTTAGGCAAAACTAGTCTGGGCATCTAGACACTGTAAGTCAAGTCAATGCCCGTTACCATAAACAACAGGCCATTTCTTAGATATCATCAAAAAATGTAAGAATCCAAGGCTATGCACTATATATTACTACACCACATCTAACTTAGTTTGGAAAACTTTGTTTTAACTTCTGAATTCTGTTCTTTCCACTCCTGTGATCACCTCACCTCAATTCATGTAAGGCTGTGTATGACATGTCATCTGCAGCTGTGTGCATCTTTAAATCTTCAGGAAAACAGAGTATGCAAACTTTAGGATAAAAACTTAACTTGACGACCATACAAGTTGGCAAAAAGCAGTTTTTTCCTGCATTAATAGTTTAATCCTGGTTTTGAAGCCCCCCTAAACCAGCAGAACCACCAACAAAAAGATCTCTTGTTTACCTGGATGCTACAGCCCATCCTGGCAAGCCAAATCGTTCATAGTCTCCTCCGTAAATATCTCGGACCAGCTTGTCAGCATGTGTGCTGTCTCCTTTGGATGCCATTTCCAGAGCTTCTTCAAAACTTTCACAACCTGTCAACAAACTGCATAAACCAAGAAAGGTCCCTCCACCTAGACTAAGAAAGAAAGAAAGAAAACTAGTTGCTTTATAATACTATTTCCTCACATCAAAGATTATTTTGTTAGTGAATCATCAGAAACAAATATAGCTCTCCAACTCAGACATCACATTGTCTGCTTTCTTGATCAAGGCTCGCTACACTAAGAGCTGCCAATCATTAATGAGAAGCTAACCACACAGTAAGAGTTAGCACACAGTTACCAATACTCAAAATCTAAGCTGGTAGCCTTAATCAGAGACCAACCCCTAAAATACCCACATCATGCCCCTGACTCTGACCTTTGATCTGTTACTGTGAAACGTGGACACATGTTACAGAGCAAGAGAAACGTGTAACTGTAACTACAGAGCACTATGGCACCCACTGACAGTAAGGATGGATAACTACCTAATCTTCTCAAAACCACATCTATGGGAATGGGCTTCAATAAGCATAGCTGTAAATTAAAGATAAAACACTTTTCCATACTGCAGAGTGAGGGAAGAATCACTTTGAAAACACAAGGCTCATTCCATAAAGTAACAACCTCAACCTAGGTTTTTAAGTTACCTTGTTCCAGTTACTCTTTTATAGTTGTCTTTGGAATGGACTGATAAAATACTGACTCCTGAACCGATGTTAACAACAAGCAGTGGGTACGGATCATCCAGGTTAAAAGGCATCTTTTGGCATCTCTCAGGATCTGAGGCATTTTCAAAATAATAGCACTCTGCCTGGCCATTGAAGCTGACAGAGTCTATGTACAATAAGCCTTTGACAAGGCAGTCAAGCTCATCCAGTTTGTGCAGCTGGAGGTTTCCAATCTGTGTTCAGGAAGAAAAAAAGACAGGTGTCAACATGTTCTAAAATTACTTATACATGCTACAAATCTGTAAGCGTATTTGATTCTGAGAAGCTAAGTCAGGCGACTAATCCAGGAACTTCCATCCCAGTATAAAGTTAACAAAGAATTCAGAAGTAAATTCTGAACACGTCAAAGACTCTGTCGATCTCAGACTGAACTAAAGAACAGACAAGTGGTATAAATATCTGTTTTGATAAGTCCAAAGGTAACTTTTGAAATACTCAGATATTAATCTATTGAAAAGTTAGCAATATTTTTCATCAATCTAAATATTAAAAGGTCACCCTACAAGCTCCATTAAGCGCAATCTTTGGGAAACTCACAAAGTTGCACATCTTTTCAAGATGTGTGAGTTTTCTCCCCATCTTGAAAGTCAAATTGCAACTTCTGAGATTCCACCAGAAAGAAAAAAAAACAAAACAAAAAGAAAAGCCTCAATGGAATTGTACTGACTTCTCCTTCCAATTTTACTAACACTCCAAGAATCACTAGAAAAACACAGGTCAGAAATTCTATGGGACTTCAGGCTCTTCACAATTCTTGTTCAGTTTTGCATGCCATTCTCTCATAAACCAGAAGACAATTTAACAGGGGCTGTGGATATTAGCAAGGCCGATTTCACACTATACTTCATCTAATTTGACTCTGGGCTTTCTCAACAAGCATGGTCACTCTCTCACTTCCCACAGCAGGGAGTTCCAACCCTATCCCACAAATGTCTGTTACATGTACTCCACAAACAGTTGCACCAACTCAACATAAAACTGGCACAGGAATGGTTTTTTGAAATCAAACATTTTGAGCTATTAAAGCCTTGCCTCTAGAAGCACAAAAAGTTTGCAGCCACTTTTAAAACCAGGCCATATGCACACTCGATATTGTGACAAGAGTCTCAGCTACTAACAACTAACTGACCCTGGACAGAAACTGCATCTAAACAAGCTATCAATTCTGATCATCAAGGGAAGAGTCAAACCTCTCAGGAAAATCCCAAACCACTCTGCAGCAGAAAAAAGACTCTTTGAGGTATGTTTTCTGTAAGAGATTGCCAAACAATGCACTGAACTAAACTAACAAGGATAATCCCACCCACAAACACTGACATCAAAGCCTGCTTAGTAAAGAAAACCCCAAGAGACTCAGCACCTCAGAAACAAAAGCACATTTCACAACAGAGAATACTGGTTTCAAAATGGTTAACTTCCACTAATGTGTCCCACATTTCACTGCTTTAAAGGAGCTTCTAATTAGGTGTTAGCATTAAAACCTTTGCTTTCATAATGATGATGTGAGGAAATATCTTTCTAGATTGTCACATTTAAGACTGGAAACCAAATGAATAATAGTCTTTTGAGTGTTCCTGTTTCTCAAAACACTGCTTATTTTAACCCATCATCAGCAATGCTTTCAGCTGCAGCTTCAGTATGAGGAAAGACTGGCTACCTACTGTGCGAAAGTCTTCTTCAAACTTGTAAGCACCACCACCAGTGGCACACAGCACCGTATGTAAAGTTGAAAAGTTTTTATTTCTTCCCATTTGGATAAAAGTAGGCAAATCATGAGTTGGGAATCGAATAAAGTGCAAGTTTCCTCTCCGAGCAAAAATTGTTAAGTCTTTCAGCTCCAGGTGGACATCTCGAATGCCAGTGGATCCATAGGCTACATTGGAAGTCAGGTATTTGCGGATGCTCTTCAAGCTTTCAACTTCTTCCTGCTCCTCCTCTGCAGTGATATCGATAGGTTCAAAATAGGCAAGTTTCACCAAAGTTCCCCCAATGTCCATGCCAAACCATGGGAAAGCTGGGAAGACACAAGAATTGATTGACTAATTTTATTAAAGAGGAAAACCTATGTGCATAACTTAAAACTAAAGCAATGCTATACTTTTCACCAAGAAAAGTCATCAACAAAAATCCTCCAAGGGACCAAGAACTCATTTCCCTGACAGGATCTTAAATCTTTAGGGTTACGTGGTCAGTTTTAGGTTGGACTGGATGATCTTTAAGGTCTTTTCCAGCCTCATCATTACTGTGATACCCCTATAGCCACAGGTAAAAGTGGAACAATGAGCAAATCTATTGACACATTTAAATGCTGTCACACACGTTCAGAAAGCCCAACTCAGACCTCACCAAACCACAGTCCACCTTTCATATCAAAAGCACTGGGTTTTTTTTCTGAGAACAGAGAATTAAAATAACCTTCACTCCTGCAGCAACAGGTTTTGCCACAGTTTAGCACAAAGACTACAATGCTGCAGCACACTCTCAAGAAAAAGCAGGTTACACACTGTAGCTGACAGCAATGCCCAGAGAGGTATTCCTCCTCCACCACCTTCCCTTGGACTGAGGAGCTTTCAGTCATATACATGTATGTTTAAAATCGACATCATTAAGATGTGCAGTTAACAGAGCTATCAAGTACACAAAGAGCTAGCAAAAAGTACCACTCAGTAGTAAACGTAAGAGAGAACATTAGCATCACCAAATCTAGGTTGCATCTTGCCTTTTTGTATCTTGGATAGGAAAGGAAATTTCAAACCCAGTAACATTATGCCCCAAGTATTTTCTCTTTTCATTATAGTGAGTTGACCGCGTAGGAAGGGTTCTATGGTTTATGTCATCATAGAATCATGCCTGTATCCATAAATCTTCCTAACCATGTGTGGTAATGCAGATGACAACATCTCCCTCCCTCTGAGCATTTTCCCACTCTCATCTTCCGGAAACAGCGTTTAAACCTTAATTTCTGAATTTAAGAAAGATCCTTACCATGCAGTTGCAAAGGTCATATTTTTATTTTGTAACTGACACAACTTCCCAGGTTGATTTTGGTTTGCCTTTTTTTTTTTTAAATTGAAACTCTACAGAATATTAATTTCTTCAGATATGATTAAAGTGTTATAGAGGCACAAAATTTAGGAACAAAAAAAAAGTTGTTAATGTGTTTATCATGCTGGATTTGCATTACCATTGTAACCTGTCCTTGACCAGAACTGGTGTACTGAAAATATTTGAATGCATTTAGTGAAGGCTGCCAGATCATTTATAACAAGAGTGCAAAAGTTAAAAGAAAAGAATATTAGAAGTTGCCCCAACTTTCAGGAATGAATGATCAGAGCAGATGGTCAAGTATTAAAGAAAATGGAGTCACTAACTGTCCTCATCTTGGGAAAAAAACCAAGGATAAATTCTGTGACTACAATCTAGTTGCAAGCGGAGAAAAAAGTTGTTCTGTAAAGCTGCTGTTTGGTCTACAAAGCAGGAGTCTAGGCACAAGGCTATGCTTAAAGCCACATATGAATTGACTTTACAGCTGCATATATTAATGTTCTGCATCATGGCTGGACACAAGAAAATCTGCTACCTTACTGTTTGCCCAAAATTAACTGTATTATGCAAACTCATGACATTTCAGCCTCGTCATAAAAAAAAATAAATCACAAGATCAAAAGCGAAGAAGGGAAGTTGATTTACTCACACAACAGAGAATGTCTGTAGGAGTTGATCCAGCCCACTTAAAATTTAACTAGGACACAGCAAGCCAAATACTACCTACAACACATGGGATTCTTCTGTTTAGTGGGCCTGTTGAGTGAGGAGGATTTACTCTTCCACAACAGCTGAAAGTTCAAGCCGTGAGATTATGAAAGATTTCGTGCAAGTCATGCCTGTTTGTCAAAGATCCACATCCCACGTTAAATGACCCAAAAGGCTTTTGCAAATCTATTATTGGTAACATTGTTGAAAGCATTCAGGTTAATGAATCTTGTCTTCTGTGATAAAAACAGGAACCCCTGAACTGAAACAAAGTTTATTCCATCATTCCAATGAGAACATACTTCACACTGAAAAACGGGATCAAGCTGTACACGTGGGTTTTCTGGGTTAAGCTGCTGTTGAGATCACTTGTTTAAGGATTTTGAGAATTAAGAAACAAGTCCTTTTTCACCTCTGTGACCACACCAAGAAATTTTGCATGTTTCTGCTGAAAATTTGTCAAGATGTGACTGGCAAGTACATTGCTCCTTCAAGGTGAAGGAGTTCTGGCAAGGAACTGGGCCCACGTACTGTTCATTTACAATTTGTACCAGCAAGCCAGTAGGAGATATTACACATGGGTTCCTGTGTACCTTAGCCACTCTTGACTGGTTTCTACACAGGTCTAGCCAGGAAAACTAAAGCCATTTTATTTTCCAAACACAGAAGGGAACAACATACATGCCAAGGGCACGATCGGTTCAACTGTAGCTGGCATTATGGGACTGCAGGGATACAAGATTTATCCACACTGAAGATACCTTTAAGTACTAGAAGTACACTGGTTCTACTGAGTTCAAAGACAATTTAGAGCAGACACAACATGGAAACCCTGTGAGTTCTCCTCTTGCAGCAACCTTCAAATCTGTTCGCTTTGGCAGACATTGGCTCAGCACCCATTCTTGGTAGATGCAAGGGAAAGGGAGAAAACTGGAATCAGTTCTTCTTCCAATTACTGAAAGTGTGATTTCATTCCCAGGGTTAAAGTAAGGCCACAGAGAGACTCAGGGTGGAGAACTACTCAGAAAACATGCAATGGATAGCACACTTCAATCTCCTACAAGACTTCCCTTCCAGAGGGCTTCCAGGCTAATTACACCCAGGGCTGTAGACATTAGATCTCTTTTAAGTAATGACACACATGCAAGGAACCTGTGCATTACTCCGCACCACAGGTATGAGCACTGTGCTCAAGGTGACATGCTACTCTGAGGTACATTTGAGGTCAAACAGTTTTCACTCATATATATGGTATCTGCAGTGTATATACCAGCATCTGTAGCTGGTGTGTTCTCTTGGATCCATGAAAAATGCAATTCTGAAGCAGTTTTGTATTTGAAATCTGTCTTGGAACAAAACAAAAATAGCACAGTGTGCACCCTGGGCTGACTATATAAATGATTCTGTAAAAATATTTCTGTACTCATGTGTGGGTAACTTGTCTTTGAGCGACAGATTTTAGAGCAGCCCATGAACAGCACAATCTTTTTAAAAAAGAATACCCACAGACATCAGCTTGATCCTTACGGCACTGACAGTTAAAGAAACATGCCTGGATGAGACCAATACCAATTGCACAACCTTGGTCCCAAAGTCTGCAGATACCAGGTTTTAGGATTTCCACAACAATAATAATTCTGCAGCTTCAATCCTTAAGGAGAGCCAATGCACCTACAGCAAAACTAGGCTTTTTTTGCAGCTCTGTGAGGATTTGGCCACTATAAGATTTTTCTCAGCTTTTCCTCTCTAAAACTGTCCTTATTCCTAAGAAGATTCTACAAAAAAGGATGTGCAGCTCAGAAATATTTCTTGCTGAGAATTTCACTGCTATTCACAGAACAAATCCAGTGCTTTTTCAAAATTCTGCCCCTCTATGCAGAGGACAGCTGCAATTTGAAAAGCAAGCAAGAAAAAAAGCAGGGCCACACACACAGGCCCAACTTGGCTAGGCTCATAAAACTGCTTCAAAAACAGGCATTCTGCTTTTAGGAAATCAAGCCAGGCTCTATTTAAGCATACATAAATACATATTCTTATGACCTGAGACAAATATGCGAAGTATAACACAAAGAGGGAAGTAAAATCCCCGTATGTGTCATGAGATACTTCACAACAAATTGAACTGTCCCCAGCAGCACAGCAAGAGGGAGATGACAAAATCTAACCTCCTTAGCTCCAAACACAGATTTTCTTTCACTTCCCAGCACTGCCAGGAGCCACTGTGGTCCCTGCACTGACACAGCAAACAGGACCCTTTGCTGTAAAGCAGCAGGCTGCTCCATACACGCTGTGAAGATAGCCTGGAGAAGCCAACTGCTCAGAGTTTAACCAAAAAAATCCTGACATTCTAAAGGACTCCCTAGAACTGCTTCCTGAAATGCAGAAAGCTGTTCCTACGTGGGAAGTAGCTGTCAGAAGGTGCCGAGGTCAGCTACTGATGCAGTAGTTCTGCCTGCTGAGGAAAGCCATGCTGATGGCTGTCAACTGGGTTTTAAACTGGTCTTTAGAGCTACATGTGGAAGACCCATTCCCCTGTGTTTGAACATCTCAAGTTCTTGGTGTACATAACCCCTGGCAGCAATCCTAAAGTTACTTTTATCTTATCATATAAGGTCTTTATATGCCAAAAGCAAATAATGACAGTAAAAAGTCTTCCTCATGGCAATACAAGCACAAAGGTTGAAGTGTTTTCCTTTTCTATGAGTTCTCCTTCAGCAGAGCAGAGGACCTTCAAAGTTCTCCACCCAGACCACATACTACAGCTTTGACTCTGTACATCTGATTTGGAAGAACACAAGACTGAGTTACCTCCCCCTTCTTCATTCAAGCCTATGATTTTACAGTTTAATGCTGTATCTGTATTTAGCTTTTAAAGACTGAGGAACAGATTATCTGTAAACATTCTCCTATGAACATATTATGTTTGAAACACAAGCCCCTATAAAATACTTCTTTATGATAACAGTCTGCCTCAAACTTGTATTACATTATCAAGCACTAACCTTTACATAAAGTAATTCAAGCAGGAAGCCTCACACCATAAAAAAAATTAAAACTTCACAGCTGTCAGTGACAGCAGCAAACAGGCTACCAGATCTTGTGTCCTCTTTGTAGGATAGCTTATGTATTATGAAGACATAAGACTGTTGCCTTCCAAATGCAGACACCACTTGGGGAACTACTAGCAAAGCATACTGCAGCTTGTGAATCTGTAATGGCTTAAAACATGAGAGAGGAAAACAATGGTGAAATCACATGAAAACTTAAGACTATTTCTACCAGCACAACAACAGGTTCTGATGGAAGCATGCAGTGCTACCAGTTCTGATGCACAAAACTTATCTCCCAATTAAGGCCAGTATGAAGCGTTCGGTAACAAAGCTAACCTTGATCCCTTAACTTGTTTGACTTGCCAGTAAAGAGGTAAGTCTGAAATTTATACTGAACTATTACACAATTTGTCAACATCAAAATCAACACTTAAGTGTATCTTCCACAGCTCCTCCAAATGGTTTTCCTCTCCGTACATACATACATTCTTATGTTTCCAGTATTTCCCTGAAACATATGCATATGGTGTCCAGTTCTGGGCTCCCTGGTTCAAGAAAGACAAAGAACTAGTGAAAAGGGTTCAGTGGAGGCTTGAGAGATGATGACAGGACCAGGGCATCTCTCTGAAGATCTCTGCTTTCATCTTCTTACTGTGAATTTTGCTGACCTATCTACAGCAATCACTTCTGGAATAGGTGAGACACAGCACAGAGGCACAGTCTAACACAGTATGAACAGTGCCTGGCAGTATGAACTCATTATTAGAAACAGATTTGTCAACTACAATGAAATGAGAGCCTGGAACATCTGCTGTGGGCTAATAAACAGCTTTCAAGGACTGAGAAGAAAGTACAAGGAAACCACAAGACTCAGCAGTCAGTTCTACAAACACAAAAACCAATTTAGAAGAGATTCTACACCAACCTGCACCAATTTTTCATCGATTTTACTACACAGATCCTGCACAGGATCGCTACATCCATAATGGATACACATGTCTACAGAACTACATTAGAGAAAATCAAGCTTATTTTCGCTTGACAGCGATACAGCATTTTGCTAATCTCTGCTGTGGACTTAAATGCTTTAGTGTGTCTCAACTCGCCTCAGAGGAAAGGCAGGCAATTGTTTTCAGACTACATTTAATACACAATTAAAGCAAACTATATAAGGTAACACACTGTGTACTAAGATACTAAGCACCTCCCCTGAAGAGCAGTATGCTGGCGTTTCCCTCGTCTCAGGTCCCTAGCCTTCCCTCCACCACGAAGGGCTCTCTCTGAACAAGCAGCTCCTCCCTTCCCTTTGGACAGATCTCACACTGCAGCAGTTCTGTGCGACTCTATCATCTCCACCCACAAATAACCTTTTGAAAGGGTCTCTCATGAGAGCCAGCTATTCTTCTCCACAGACACAGAAGGGCTGTCACACAACTGCTGGATAGTAGGGTCCTCTGGACATCATCTCGGTCAACCCCTCTATGTCACACCAGCAGAAGAATTGCCAACACTAGATGAAATCAATTACGGCTTTGTGCAGCCAAGACCTGAAGATCTCTGAAGTTTCACAAATAACTTTCCAGGAGCAGACTCTACAACTGCACCTTCCACTGCTACGCCAACTACTGAGCACAAGGTTTTCCCAGTGCGAACTTCTACTGCCCTCCTTTGAAAAGCATATCAACTCCAATCACTTGCGAAAAAAAATTAAATGGCCTTTTACTAGCCTCTTCCAAGACAGCTAATTTCAGGAGCCACGTTTTGTCAATTCACCTGCATTTATCATTGTTTTCAGAACAACCAACAGCAACAGCTGCCAGGTGAAGATGCAGGATCACACAAGCATGTCTAGGCAGTGCACCCACACCAGCAATTCCGAAGTTGCTTAGGTGTTGTCATTTCACTCTCATCTCTTATGACAGATGTGGCATTCTGTGCAATCACGCTTTCTTTCATGGCACTAACCATCACAGATAAAAGTACAGTGTAAAGCAATCTTCTTAATTCCACTCTGCAGATTATTACAACAGCCTGTCTACAAGTGGCATTGTGAGCCCAACTCCGCTTTCAGGTCTACTTGAGCACGCACACCAAATCAAGAGCAGCACTTGGGCACAAAAGCCTCTGATCATCAATGGCCTTTTCTACCCTCAGAGCTTTAGCCCATGTGCTCCTCTTCTAACACTCAGCTGCTCTCCCACTTCAGCTTGTGTGACTAACTGGGAACAGAGAACTGCAGGATGAGTCT
Source organism: Upupa epops (assembly GCA_013397515.1). Classification (NCBI taxonomy): domain Eukaryota; kingdom Metazoa; phylum Chordata; class Aves; order Bucerotiformes; family Upupidae; genus Upupa; species Upupa epops. The sequence goes on along the minus strand of VZRI01012577.1, from coordinate 354,134 downwards.
AAAGTTCATTGCCTACGAAACCAAGTGTGATTACCTTTAAAAGAGCCACCAGCTTCAAACTGTATCAAGTGTCAGGATGACATAAACAGCGCAGTTTGACACTGGGTTCTTCCCACCACTGCTCACACAGTTACAACTGTTTCTGACCCTTGACATAAATCCAAAAATCAAAGCTTCAGTTCAAGAGCTGGAAGACAGCAACTAGAAATTTAGCGCTCTGAAGCAGTCTGAACTTCTTGAAAACACTTAGAATTGATTCTAACACAAAGTTTAAACCCACCACTACAGAAATCAAGTCTCCGCAGTCCAGTAGACACCTCTGAAGTTAGGAGGTTTCCAAAGTCAAAGCAGACATACTCTTGCCATCTTAAATTACCAAATCACTGTATGGTCTTCCTGACAATTAATGCTTCTGAGTCCAAGATATAATTCCTTAAAGATAATTTACCCCTCCCTAAGAGAAAAAAAGAGATGTTGAATCTGTACGCTTCATAATCATGATTAGTCAACTCAGCAATTTTCACACACAGAGGTGAAGGCTAACTGCACTACAAGATGCAAATTTATGGTTTCCTTAACACACCACAAGTTTTCACAGCCCAGCTCAAGTCTGCATTTATACTTATTTCCAGAACTACATTAATATTTCCTGTCTAAAACACATTTCACGATTTTCTTCCTGTTAGGCTGCTCACACAACATATTTAAAATATACACATCCAATACACTCTTAGCTGCGCGCTCTTCACTAGACATGTTCATCATATGACTGCCAGTACCAGCAGGCCCAGCTCTTTAGAATGAGCCATCTACTCTATACTCACGCTGAAGTCTCGTTTTCTTGTAAGATGACTAAGGAAAAATAGCCTAAGTAGGGTGACACCCGCATCCTTTTCAGCTGTGGAACACCCTGTGTAAGGCTGACAGGCCTGCTGACCAGCACAGCCTTATCTGTTACACTGTCTGTGCACAGATTAACTTCCCTCTACCCCGTTCTCTCTTCCCATAAACCCAACACCATAAGCCTCAGCCTTTGCATCCAGCCGAGTTTGAACCATGTTTGTGCCCTCCAAAACAAGCGCGGTACTCCAAGCGAATAAAAAGTAAGAAATATTATTGTCCCTGTGCTTATTAAGGGGAGTACTCAGCGGGTTTCCATTAAAGACTTGGTCCCAAATATTAACAAATAACCTAGTTAAAAAACCCCAAAGCTGTTAGCCCCTGTAGAACAGTAAGAGCAGAAACCGCAGCCGCCTGCGCAAGCTTTTACTTCACTCATTAAATGCCTTCTTCATTAAAAAGCATTGCTCATCCCCACAAACCCCGTTCTGCCACTTCCTACCCCAAGAGCAGCCCCTCCGAGGCCCGCACAGGTCCGAAGGATCACCCGAGCCACCACTGGAAGGGCCCGCACAGGAGTCAGAGCGATCCCGGCCAGCAGCTCCCCAGTTCATGGGTCAGAGCCACCCGTCCCCGCTGCCCCCGGCCCGGCCCGCCCGCGGCCTTACACGGCTTCTTGGCATCCTTGATCTTCATGGTGCGGCGGCTCCCGGCGGGTTGGAGCGGGCGGGGCGCGGCGCTCGGGGAGGCTCTGCAGCCCCTCGCCTGATGGGGCGGGCAGCGGCGGCGGCGGCTCCG